>JAPDSC010073518.1:34758-63772 GCA_026290005.1 Latrodectus geometricus | reverse complement strand
ATATATATATATATATATATATATATATATATATATATATTCTCTTACTTCTTGAGGTGGAACATCAAATGTCAATGTTCGGAGGTCTACTTTTGTGTAGTTTTCAATGCAGGGCAGAATGAAAAAAATTCCTATTAAATAAAACAGCAAATTAGATGATATGGAAAACTAATTAAAATAATACACTTATTAACTTAAAGTATTGTTAAAATGTTTTTCCAAAATATATGTGATTTATTAAACCCTAGCATAATTTTAATATCTCTTAAAACTATTAATTATTTTAGTTATCATATATATTATTTATCACACATCAGATGTTAGTATTTGAATATAATATATTTTAACACATCAATTTCTTTTCTATTAAATAAATTTACTAAACTGTTAAAGCTGAAATTATGCATTCTTTATAAGAAAAGTCATAAATTAGTGCAGACAAATTACTGATAATTATTTTAAAATCTTGCTTTACAAATTTTAAATTTTAAATAGGTCGTAGTATTTAGAAGATTCATCAGCGTTTATGGTTATATTTATTGTATTAATAACTGAAGTTAAATATTGAAATATAATTAAAGGAATATAGCTTTTACCAATCTGTGGAGACCATCATATATATTACTAAATATATGACATATAAGTGATACTTCTTGTTTATAAATTACATAAATAATTGAGCATTTATCGTTTTAAAAAATTATAAGAAACTACATATTATGTTTTTTAATGTAGCATAAAACATTTAACAAAGTATAGGTCATTTTACTAAAACTGTTGTTTGGAAAGAAATTTCGTTTTTCCCACCTGTAAATCAGTTTTTTGCTAGTGAAAAGCAACTAGGTTATACGTTTGAAACCATGCACCAAAAAGATGATAAAACAAAGTGGACTACAATTGACACTAGACAATTCAATGAAATATTTATAAGCTATACGTCTTTCATTTTCATATAAAATGAAATTATTTTCCAAGTAACCCAATATAAGAAAAATATAACACACCTCTTGGTTTACAATTTTGTAAATTTTATAATAATCTTTCCTTTCATACTGCATGACAACGACATTTCTCTTCATACATAAAAACACACCCTAAATTATTGTAAAAACTTTGAACGCATTTAAATCACATCCAAGAATGTTTGTTTAATTTGCATTTCCTACCAAATATTTTGTTTATTTAATTTATATTGAGCCAGTATTTAATAGGGATGAAACAATTCTGTAATAATTTTCTACTTAGACAACAAGCAAAAAAGTATACATGTATAATTGATTTAGTAGCGTATTATTTTATTATAAAATTTATTTTACTATGATAGCAACATACATTTTTAAATACTCTAAGTACGCAACTCATTTGAAAGTATTTGATACAACTCATTTGATAGTAACAATTAGATGTATTTTAATGTATTTTAGTGAGAATTATTTTTATGTAGAAAGTATTTTGATTTAAACTTTCAATTTTTTAAATTTGTAAAATTAGGAAAAAGATTTTAGTTAAAAAATAGACGTATTTATTTATAAATATAAAAACTAATTTAATTTTTTTATGAAGGGAAAATATACTGATAATTAAAACACATATTATTTTTCATAATTCAAATTAGTTTTCATTAAGAATAGGTAATATGTGTTAAAATTAAACGCTTATGTTACATTTAATGGCCAGTAGTGTAGAAACAACTTCACAAAGTGTGATGCTCAGATTATATCCAGTAGCCGGCGCGATGATAGCGAAGCGACGAATTGACTAGTCTACCCGTCACACCTGCCCGTTTACTTTCAGTTCTCATGAGTTAGTTCAGTTAATTGTCTTATGTTGCAGGTCTCTCGCTGCCTACCGCACTGATACGATAATCTGTTGTTTTAACAACCCATCCAAAATGACTCAGCCAGGTACCAGTGCTAAGAGAAATAAAACATCCATTATCACAATGCTTGGGAAGATGGTTTTTTTTTTTGTTATGGTGAGGGAGAAATGGGTTTGTCTCATATGTAACTCAAATGTGGTACTTCCAAAAAAAGCAAACGTTGAAAAACATTTTAAAATCATGCACTTAAAATACACTACAGGCCTTCCAACCTGTCTAGTGGTTAGCGTAACTGACTGTGGATGGAGAGGACTTGGGTTCAAATCATGGCTCGGACACGGATGTACTTTCTCTTTCTCTCTCTCTCTCTCTGTGTTTCTTGCCCTTTCCTCAGATGATGGATGAATGTGGCCCGCCCTATAAACGGGTTTGTAGTGGTGTGGCGTGGGCGATGCTACTCGTACCTCCGTGACTTGGTTCACAGGTGCCCACCGAGTAACGATAAAATGAGTAGCAGTTTCCGGCCTTGTTGCGGCAAATGGGCTAATGTACTTATTTGCTCAAGATTGCCCGCCATTAGAAATAAAAAAAAATACGCAACAGACTTTCCAATCGACAGTGAACTTCGAAAAGTTAAAGTTCATGAATTAAAGTCGAATTTACATTTACAGTAATCGTTATATACGAGACCAGGCACCAAAGCTAAAGCAATAACATTGGCGTAGTTTAAAATTACGGAAGTTTTGTTGAAGCGCAAGAAAACATTCGAAGATGGAAAATTCATAAAAGAAACTTTCTGCAAAGCGTGAGAAATGCTTTTCCAAAATTTTAAAAATAAATTTGAAATAATATCGTCAATAAATAATATTCCTTTGTCGTGGAGCACTGTGATGCGTTAGACTGAAGCTATGAATAAGAATTTGAAGGATTCATTAAATGACGATTTAAAAGCTTGTAAGTTCCTATCACTTTAATTTGATGAATTCACGGATATTAGTGACATTGCACAGTTATGATTTTTGTGAGAATAGTTTTCGAAGATGACTTCAAAAGAAGAGTTATTAACTATAATTCCATTGAAAGGACAAACGAGAGGCCTAGTCATCTACAATTCATTTAAAAACTTTATTGATAAGACAGGATTTCTAATACATAAATTGGTCTATTACAACAGGTAGAGCTCCAGCAATGGTTTAGGTATCGAATTAGTTTTATTGCCTTGTGAAATAGAAAATTCCCAGTTTTACCAGCTATCATTGCATTACACATCAACAGGTATTGTGTTCAAAATTACAAAAGTCTAATGATACAATGCAAATTGCTTTTAAAATCGTCAATTCAATTCGTTCAAGAAGTCTTCAAAGATGACAATTTCGCCCGCTTTTGGAAGAAACTGAATCAGAGTACGGAGTTCTCTTATTGCACAGAGTCGTGAGGTGGCTAAGCCATGGAACGATTTTAAAAATATTTTGTTTCTGTTACGAGAAATAAAAAAAAATTCTACAAATGAAAGAATAGCATTGTAGATAAGAAATGGCTCATGAAACTATCTTTTATCTGCGATATCACTACAAAACTTAACGACCGCCTCATTGGTAGACCGCCTTCGACTTTTTAAATGTGAAGTAGACCGCGGATTCCAAAAGTTTGGCCACCTCTGACTTAGAGGAACCGAATATTTCAACTTGTTCTCTGAATGCGTCATAACCTAAAAACATTCTCCTTAGTAAAAATGTTTTAACTATCATTCGATATTTATAGATCTAAATTTTCTATGGTCTTAAAGTTTGACTTTTGTTAACGCTATATTAGTTAACGTAATCCTAATCAAAGAAATTCGTTTGTTTAAGTTCTAAACTAAATTAATAAATTTCTTCATTCTCAAAGAAATATTTCAGTTCTTAACTAATATAGTATTTAAATTTTTATTTGATTTCTGGAATGTTTTTAGCTCTTGTCATCTTATTTCAATGAAAAGAATTGGAATGAAGGTAAAAACGTTTGTGTCAATAAAAAATTCCTGATACACATATTTAGTAATTATAAATGCAATTTGTGATACTATGTTTTGCAAATTTTTGATTTTTTTATGCCTATAGTAGCAATATAATTATCTAAAATTTGGCATCCATTAATTTTGTTTTTTTTCCAAAAAAATAATATGCCATTATATATGTTTCAAATTATTTCTAAGAAACATAGATAAAGTTAATAATACTTTCTTCAACTGTCATATAAATATCTATATTTTTGATATAAGCGAAGTAATTTAGATAAAGATTAAGATCTTATTTAGAAAGAATAGTATTTTTAAAAAGGATGCTAACAGTCAACAAAAATGCAGTTTAGAAAAGTGTGATTTTTCAACGGATCTCTATATTCTCTGCCCCAATCTATACTTTTTTTATAAATTTAAAACAAGTATACAGTTTTATGCTTTAAAAAGAATATATTTCATAGGATTTCTGTCTATAAAGTAAGTCTTCAAGCAGAGAATATGTTTGCACTTAATTAAACTATTTAATTTAACTTAAAAATCATAACGTAGTTAAAGTTTTGTAAAACTAATAAGATATGTTGATGTTATGCCAGACAATCATGATATCATATCAGTTTTGTAAATGTGTCAGATGAGTTCCTCCTTGAATTTGCTACTTACCAGGTCCTTTAGATCCTCCATGTAGTAATCGTCCAAGACGGAATATTACAGCTCTTTCATATTCTTGTACCACCTTAGAAAAGTACAAATTAGTTTAAAAATATTCTAATATGTTTACAATTTGTATATAAAATAAATTCTTATTTATATAAAGGTTAATTAATAATATACGCTTATGAAGTTTTAGAATCTAGTTTATAAAGTGATTTATGAACTGAAGTTTAGTTTAGTATTTATTAATGAAATATTAAGTTTCGAAGAAATATACAACCAGCTTAAAAATAAGATTGTATTTATTTTTTATCAATTATAGATCACTATTCTTATTTGTTGCGGTTATAATTTGTACATCCAAAGTAGTTATTAAAACCCTGTATCATCCTTTCAATATCGGTACTTCGAAAATTATAAACTTAAATACGGGATCGAAATACTGGAAAATGATTATGAATTAAAAAAGGAGTTAATTAACTATGTACTTAGCAGAGAGCTTAATGATTATATAAAATTAATTATAATGAATTAAATATAAATATAAAAATAACAAAAAATTTCTTTTTCATACAGTTTTCTATATTTTTACATAGAAAACAGTTTTCTATATTTTTATATAAATTAATGATATATAAAATGTTAACCTATTGAAACATTAAAAAAGAATTAGCTAATACTTCATCATCTTTCTAATATTACAAAAATAGCTCTTTTAAAATAAATGTGTCATCAATAATTTAATACAAAGAAGATCTATACACGATTCCTAAAATGAAAATCGAATTATGATATCAAGATCTTTAACGAAAAACATTACTATTTTGAAAGCTAATGCATCTTTCGAAACCAACCTAATGCGGATCTCAAGTAAAGTATTGACTCAGCAAACTTAATAACTGAAGTGAAATAATATTTTCGCGTGAATGCTACCATCGATCAATGTGAAAAATCGCACGCAAATCTTGCATTCGTTATTCCAAACTCACCATTGATATATTGTTTAAAAAAATAAAATACATCTTTGAATTAGCTTTCGAAAAAAAAAATTGAGTTGCAAAATTAAAAATGTTTCCATGTTTTATAACATACTGTAATGAATCTGTTAAAATATTTATTATTTTATTTTCAATGAATGAAGCCCTAAATATTTTATTACTTCGTAATATTCTTTTTAAAAACAATTCACACAAATAAAAATATCATAACTTTCAAACTTTTCAAAAAGCAAAAGTCATATTAAATTTTACCTTAGAATCCAAACTCAGTTATGGTAGAATTGAAATATTTTGTATTTTGAATATATTAAATTGTCTTTTAAAAACAAACTTAGAGAAATGAATATGTTTCTGGAACTGTACTTGTTTCAAGAATGGAAGCGTGGGTTTCATTTCTTCTTTTTTAATTACAATCCATGCGCAATCACTGGTTTTAAAGATTTATAGATACAGTATGGGATTACTATATTTCCAGAACATTATTATATTTAAACATTTTTTCAATTTTTTTGAAAAAACAAAAACATTGTTGAAACGGGTCGCAGCATTTGTGTGATTTCCAATACGACGCCAACAGGAAGTTCTCTGAAATTCAGATTAAAATTAGTTTTGTACGTGAAAAGAAATTTTTCTAGCACTCCATATTTTATTCAACTTGCTTTAGTGTGTGATCGATACCAAATAATCTATATTTTTCTTGAGAATATTTTGTAGTGCAAGGCAGCATGTTAAACAAATTTAGATTGTTGTTGCTTATCTCCAAAAAGTCTGACGGAGTCAGATCAAATCAAGGAATACGTTGACGGAAGTTAAATTAATAGTGAATATTGAAAAACTATCATTATTTTTGATTGATATTTTCCGTGAATTTTATGGCTGAAAATCTTCAGATACTATTTAAAATAATTATAGAAACAGTTTTAATGAATGGTAATTGAGAAATTAGTATTTAAGTAATTTTGAATGCATATTCTGTTTCAGTCAATAGGTTAATCTATATTATTTACATTTATTCCAACAATTTTTTAACTTGAAAATATAATTGCATAAAATTATTGCAATTTAATAACTAACCACAAATTCTTAACATAGAAATTTGTGTATTATTTATTTTTAATTATGAATAATGATTACTTTATTGAATTATCGAGACATATTTTAAGATATTGCTTATTTTATATATAAATTATATTTTTAGCAAAAATTTATTAATCATTTTACAGTTAGAGTTTTAATTGGAGATAAGAATAGAATGTGTTTCTTGTGTTTAAGAGTCAATATAAAAATATTTTGTTTTTCATAAAAAAATATCACTAAATGGATACATTTTTAATAAATGTTTCCCTTTCTTTCTTAGTGGTACGACAGCCCTGAGTGAGCCATGACCTTCTCAAGAAATTTCCTCCATGGATTTGCAATCGAAATTAAATGTTTACTGAATAAAATTATAAATTTTTTCTGAGATAAATATTTCGTTTCTATCTAGGATTTAATCAATATATTCCAAATATTTTAAATAATAAAAAATCTGAATAGTGTAAGCTATTTTACAAAAGCAAAATTATTTTGTTTCAATCTATTTTTATTTTTAAAGCTGTGTCAAATATTTTGATCACTGATACAACAATTGTTCAATTATTCATTTTTAAATATATAAGTTATTCTATTAATAGTATAGTAAAGGTCATTACTGATAATTATATATTGAGGATTACTAGATTTTCTTGTTTCCCACGATAAACCTCAAAATCACGTGCAAAATAGCAGCCAAAGTAGTTAAATAAAATACAATTATAAGATCTTTTAATTTTAACTTCGATTTGACAAATGGCATGGTATCGTAATGCTTTTTTTCACAATTCAAAACTGTAAAATAATTTTCAAATTATTGAGTAATGAGAATTCTGTTTCAGTTGGGTAGTAAAGAATGCATTATCTTGCAATGGGAAACTGAGAAAGGAACACGAAAAGAAACAGTATGTAAATTAAAGTAAAAAGTGAAACAACGGGAAAGGTTGTATAAAAACAAGAGCATTCGAGTTGCATTTTATAATCTAGAGTCAAATCTTACAGAATTTATAAGGCAAAAATCCTACTAAAAAAGTAATTAACCTTCTGATGTAATATCAAAAACAATCGCGAAAGTATAAAAGTCATAAACTGTATGAGAATAGCTCTAATTTGCAGTTTTGATAACGGGAGCCATAAAAATAAGAACAGCAAAAATAAAGTTTATTATTAATAATGATAACATTATATTTAAATATAGCCTATTTCACATAACAATTAAATTCACCATGAAATCTGGTTTCTAACATTTTAAACTTTCTACTTCTTAATAGTATTATATAAAAACAGACTAAAATTTCTATTTCCATAATATTTTGTTGAAATAAAATTGTCAATCATATCGTAATTGTATTAGAATAATATGTTGTTATGATTTTAGTGACAAAGAGGATGCGATAATCTAGAAATAAAGATGATTAATTTTTCTCTAAGCAAACACTTTTAATCACAGCTCACTCTGTGACAATGACTACAATTATTTGTTTGAAGCTCTTATTTAAGCTAAAAATAAATACATAAATTTTCTATAATTCAGAAACTGAGCAACTTTCAGAATTGCTAATAATGATGTTTAACATACTCTTTGTTTCGCTTTCAAATAACTTACTACTTGACTGAGGCTGATATTTATGCCTCCCCGATACGGATTTATCCCGATATTGATATTTATGCCTCCTTGGAAGTTTCCAAGAACATTCCTATAATAATAATATATGGTAATTCAGCTTTTATTGACCCTTTCCAGTCAAAATTTAAAAATGTTGGCTTATATATTTTATCTAAAATGTTCCTAAATATTGCCAAGTCGGTAAAATTTCTACCAAATGTCGCTTTGTAGAGTTTTAGATTTTAAATTTATTTTTCAACTTTTAAAACCGCTATTTTCACAGAATAAGTGTTATTTAGACAACAGCTGCACAAGCTAAATTATAAGAATAAACTAAAATAAAAAATTAAACATAAATATAAGTTTAATTTTTTATTTTAGTTTACACTATATACACTATTTACATTTTTAATAAAAATATTTTATGTGATTTGTAGGTAAATACTAAATAATGAATGAAATGATTATATCTTCAGAAATTTAATACAACAATCAACATACATAAAATTTTAAAAGAAATATTTATCAGAATGTCGTCGTAGATAGTTAGTTATTCTAAGAAAAGAATAAAAAATATCTCACTTTAATGCAGACGAAAACAGACAACGGAAAGGTTACGACTGCAATAACTGTCGCTAGAATTGTAAGGATCCATCCACATATTCCGATTCCAGAATCAGACGAGTCAGCTGAAATTATAAAAGATTTATTCACAGTACATACTGAAAATTTTATGTGTAAAAATCATAGAGACTTTTATATTCAATTTTGCGAATTTAGCGATCAGTGGTTTATATTAGAATTTTAAATGTAATAAATGAATTTATCTTTTAATGCATTTATTATTGTTCATATTTGAATAATAATAATAATAATAATATATAATTGCACTATATTTGACTGATATTTATGCTACTGTCTAAATTTGATTATATGAACAATAGTGTAAATAAAATGATCAAAAGTTATTTAAAAATTCTGAAGATTTTCAACACAAAATTAATTTGATTAACGAATATTACATTCATCTAAAAAATCGCTTCATTAAATGTAATGTTATATTACTGTATATTATAAAATTTCTTATGTATTACTACTTATAATTCTTTTTTTATGTATTCAAAAAGTTTTAGTTTGCATTTTTCCAATTAAATCCGCTACACAACTTTAAAATGATTGTCAAAGTTCTCAGTCATCTTATGCAGTAAAATAACTTTCATTACTAAAATTATTCTTTCAAAAATAAACTTACATGATTTTAAAGAATATTAGAAAAATTTCATTCTGCTAAGGTAAATTTTATTACTAGTTTTACAATATATATGTATGTGTGTGTATTATATGCACTGGTTAACATAAATTAAGGGGAAAAAATCACAAAAATGAAGATAGCGCAAAAAGTTATGCATGGAATCTAATGAAACTTATGCAAATTATACAACACATAGGAAGTTACAAAACAGCAAAAAAAATCATCAGACAATTATGGTATAGTAAAAATTAGCATATACTTGCAATGAACAAATAAAAGGTGTAAGTTTCATACACGAAAAGTACATATAATATGTGGTATGATCCTTCCGAGAAGCAATACTCATGCAGCGATGTGTGGTGCTTTCAACCATGTGATCTCTTAATTGTGTTGAAAGTGCGAGCCATTGTTCTTCCAAAGCAATTGAAAGTGTTGCTAGAGTCTTAGTTGGGGGATTGAGAGCAGCTATATGGTGTACTAGAGCTTCTCAAATATACTCGATTGGTCCAGTGATCCAGCTAGCTACAGGATGCGCTTAGATGTTCCCTGCTCAAAATAAGTATCCACGATACGAGCTTTGTGTGGTTTCGCATTATCATTCTGTAGCATGAAAGTATCACTTATTGCCCGGCATAAGGGCACACTTAAGCATGCAGGATGTCATCTCTATATGTAAGAACATTAACATTTCCACGGTAAAAGACATGGAGATCTGAGGCCCCTCCACCCACAGAGATGCCTCCCCAAAGACAGACACTGTTTGATCCATATGCATGTCCTTCACGGATGTTTGTTGGATGAAAATAAGTTGCATATTCTCCCTAAATGAAAATACGCCTACTATCGCTTTCGAAGTTAAATCTGTACTTATCCATACTGTCTTCCATTGATCACTCGTTCAGTGGACATATTGCAAACCATTGCAAACGTTCCCGCTTATAGCATGGCATGAGCGGGAAGAAAATGACTAGGTCCACCTAGCATAAAGATCACGTCAAGCCCTCGACACACTCTTAATCTGGGTACCAACCTTCCGGAGCTTGCAGCGACGAAGTATCTGAGTTTAGCCGAAATCACGGTTCTATACCTTCGAGTGCATAATGATAAATATTGGTCATAGGCACTCGTGGTAGCACATAGTTGTCATTGGCTGAACATCCTGGATTACGAACATTCGTATTTCGAAATTGTTTTAAAGTCTATGAATCAAAGACAGGCTCACATTCAACCATCAAGACACTTTTATCAGTTTTTGTCCTGTCTCTAGTTTCCCAATAACTCCCCATCGAAATTGTTCGGTTAAATGATACTTGGCCGTCATTGTTAAAATTTCGCTATATCAGATTTCTGATCTCAGACTCACAGCAACGATTGCCTTCTGACTTTAAGATACCCGTTTTTATGCTAGTCACAAATGACTTATTCCGACAGCTCATATTACTTACCAACATAAAATTTCACTGAGGTTGGATTATTTTTGGGACAGCTATAACTATTTTTGTGATGTTTTAAAAGTTTATGGTAACTAATATACATAAATTATAACTTTTCAATATATATAAATACTCGAAAATTTATTATATTTTCAAAATCAGTATTTTTTAAATTCATTAAAGATACATTGACTTAAAACAACACGAACACTTACACGAGTTTGATATTAATAATAAAACATTTATCGAATATCTTAGCTTGTTTTTGATGCTAAAATATGTAACTTTTTAGATTGATTTAAATATAAAATACATAACAAAAATATATACGCAATATATTTTAAAAGTTGCTTTATCAAAAAGGTGACATTTGCAAGATAAAAAAATTATACTGTGATATCAAAATGATCAGCTCTTCAAAAAAATAAAGTAAAACATTAAGGATTTGGTAGTGATATTTACATTATGTTTAAATAAAGAAATTATACAATATAAATGTTATACATACTTTGAATTTTAATGTTACTGGTAAAAAGTTATTGAAACGCATCGTGTAATATTGAGAAAAGTTTCCTACCATGTTTTATTTTTTTCATTAGGGTGTGTTGTTGCATCTGGGATTGCAGTTTACTTTAAATCACTAATGCTATTCACGCCAGTCGAGTTTCCTTGATTGCTCAGAATATGCATCTTATGATTCAGGATGGTCATATGGAACACTATGCTAAATATCAGTGCCCACTACAACTGACAGCCGAGAAGGTAGGCATGTTACTCATACGGTTTCAATGGATCGTACAATCCATATTACAAGAACTAAGTGAAGAAACTCCATCATTTGGAGGATAAGTGTCTTAACAAACATTAAAAGGATGTTTTCTGCAACATTGACTGTCAGCTCGCCAACAATGGTTTTTGATGCAGTAGACGCCATGTAGACGCCAACGATGCCACAGTAGACGCCAACGATGTAATCAATGATAAAAGGCATGATATCAAGTTCTGGGACTAATTGCGGTTTTGTTTACAGTATTTGGGGGTTACATTCATGATTGGTGACATTATAAAAAACGCAAACTTTTAATTTGCATTTGATGTCATCATATTCGTTCATCATCTGAAATGACGGAACAATTTTTTTCGTATTGATGCGACTTTGAACAATAACCGTTTTATTTCTGTTATGTTAAGATCCGTGGTTCAACCTTTTATTCAGTCCCAGCAAAAGGATACATTTTTACAGGATAATGCGCTACAACAAATTGATGGTAGTGTAAAAATAATCCTAGATACAGAAGCATATTCGGCTTCTGTCCTTGCCAGCGCGTTTTCCAGATCTCTCTTCGCAATAAAATGCCTAGCCTATATGCAAAGCAACATATGTATTAGCACTTGTTATTATTGTAGCATCATGTTGAAGCTACTATCCTGATTTTATTGACTACCAAGATGTATAACTGCTGATATTTATCTCAGAATAATATGTACTGGTTTTTCAGGATCTAAACCTACAAATTTCTTGAAAACTTAATCAGTAGAATATACTGGTCTAAAAAATAACATCTGTCATTTACATTTCTTCCTTGTGTAACAATATTGAGGAAACTCATTGTATTAAAATTTAAAACATTATTTTTAACCACCAAAGAATACAAAAATTAAAAAATAAAAATTGACATTCATTTCATTTAAGAAAAAATAACAATTTAAAAACTTAATACTATAAACTACAAAATGTTGATATGAAAATACAAAATGTTGATTGAAAAATTATATAAAATACAAACATTTTAGGCACAGAAATAGTTTGCTTATATCAATATCTTTTGTATAGATGATTGTTCATATATCTAAGAATATGGGAGCTAATTTAAAAAGAAAATTATCAAAAAAAAGTTAAGTTTGGTAAACATTTTTTTTTTGCATTAGTTTTATTTTTTTCAATAATTAAGGTTAAAACATTTAAGGAAACTAAATTGATACATTATGGATGCATGATTTTTCCATACATTTTTCCTTTTGCATGAATGATTAGTGATCCAAAATACAGTATTGAGAAAGACACTTGAGAAATAATTAAAAACGAATGTATGAAAGCAAAAAGAATTCAATAATAATTATTAAAACTTTAAAAAATTGGAGGTTTTTGTGAATTTAATACAATTAAATTCAATTTAAAAATTAAATAATTTTCAAAAAATATTTTTAAAATAAAAATATTAATATTTTTTCAATAATGTATTGATTTCGATACTGATTACAGATTATGTTTCTTGTGCTGTACAAAAAGTACTATATTATAGTATTATATTATTGCGTTGTACAAAAAGTACAAAAGTATACGTATTTATACAAAACAAAATAATATTTCATTTCAAATAAATAGATAAAATATCTATAAATTTTTAAATAAAAAATAATTTTTTTATCAAACAGGGAAATAAAACTTTTCAATTTGCTAAATAAATTTTTAAATGCAATTTATTGAGGAATGTCCTAATATGTGAAATTAAAATAAAAGTTTAATTATACATTTTTATTTGATATATGCAATTTATTTTTTATACGAAAGGTCTTACTAGAAGCAAGATTTTGAAAAATGTAATTCTTCTGTATTTTAAAAATTAAAAAATAATTTATTGGTTAAAATAGTACTGTTAAATTAAAATAGATACATGAAATAATGTAATTTTTAAATTCACTGAATCAAAATAAAAGGAAAAAGATTGTGTTATGCATTTAATAGCTAGAGCATTTATGATTTAACAACAAAAATATTTTTAAAAACTATTTTATTAATTAAATTAAAATGAAAAATTGAATAGGAAATTAATAATAAAAAGGGAGCCTGTGTTCTATTTCATTAATTCAGAGGTTAAAGTACTTAAATTATTAGAATTTAAAAACTTTTTCCTTGCTTTGAATCTTTTAAATTCTTATGTGGGAAGTTATTAGATTACAATTTCCTAAAATTTGCTTTATTTTTTTATACCCAACAATATATAGTACTTTTTGTTTCATAAAACTATCAATAAACGTAACTTATAATTTGACAGTAATATAATTTTCAGTAATCAATTACAAGGAATAAAAAAAATACATTCATTTTGCAACATAGCATAAATGAACATGAGAAAGTTGTTAGGTAATGTTCATTAAGTGTCCAAAGTGATAATGATATACTCAAAAAAATTTAAACATCTTTATCAATCTTCCTGTATGTTGATTTTCAAAATGGATAATGTTTCAGTATTCTCCATTTTTATGAAATTTTCCATCCAATTCCTTGAATAATAATTGATAACTTATCTTTTTATTTGTAACTTATCTGAAAACGCAGAAATGTAATTGAAATAACTACAAGAAATAATATTTCCAACTATAAAAAACCGAAATTGGTATAAGCAACTTCTTAAAATTAACTTTTTGTATTTTCATTTCCTTTGTTCATCACAAAAACTAAAAATATTTTCAAAACAAAATGATATTTATAGATTAGGACTCAATTTATTTTCTCAAAAATTATTATTCATTCGTTATTTCTGAATTACTAAGCATCATAATATAGTTTACTAATTATCTGCATAATAATAACATTCAAAATTAACTTCTGTGTGGTCCCAATTCAACAGAATTTTATTGAAAAAGAAGTCGATAAAAATATATCTATTATAAAATTATGTTCTTAGAAATATTTTTCATCTGAAATTAAATGTTTATTCAAATAAATAAATAAAAATAATTACTAAATTTAATTTAAAATTAACGATAAATGTATTTTTTATAAACATGTTATTTATAAAAATAAAATAAACTTTCATAAAAGTTTATATCTTAAATTATAATTATTTAAATGTGGATTAAAAGAGATTAGTTTTTATTAAGATCTTTTAACGATAGATTTAAAAATGGTATATTAATGAGTATGGTAATGGTATGTAGTAGGATAAAATAAATGGTAAATAAATGATAAAAACGCTTAAATTCAGAAAATAGATATTTAAAATAAAGCAATATTCTCACAAACTTGTAATATGATTTATTTCTAATATAAGTGTATTTAATTATGTTTATTTTATTAAAATAATTTATTATGGAATTTATTATTTTAATATAAATTTTATTAAGTTTGCTTATACTATAAGTGAGGTATATTTAAATCTTCAAAAATATTGCACAGTTAAAAAAATATTTACTTCATATATAATCTCTTCAATTTTAAGTACATTTTTCTGCTAAATATTACTATTTTTTAAAATAATACAATATACTATAGTTTCTTGAATTCATTTTTTATAACAGTTACTGAAGATATATTTTTATGAAAATTTATGGAATAAAGAAATTTATTATATTATTAATCACACACATGCATGCTTGTGTGAGAAAAAAAGATATTTTTTCAAATATTACTAAATGCATTTGATTTTTATTAATTGAGTTATAATTGAACAATAAAAATATTGTTTAATTTTCCCTAATTTATGAGAAGGAAAAATATAAAAGTTAGGAATGAAAATATGATTATTTAGTGAAGTACGTTTCAATTGCTTATTTCTGTAATAATAAATATCGAATGTAAAAACAGCGAAGGAAATATTGAAGAATAAATAAAAATAAAATTATTTTTAAGATTCAAAAAACAAACTTATTGCAAAAACTTAAGAATTCCCAAGCATGAAAATTCAAAATACAATATACAATTATAATAATTCATCAAAAAAAACCGACCAAAAAATTTAAACAATGGAACATAATTCTCGAAATATTGACAGAAGAAATAAAAAATAGAGCAATAGATTTATGCCAAATCTGTGTCAAATGTTTAGTGAATTTAGATAAATGATTTTTTCTTTTCCATGCATGTAATTTATTTGTGAAAAATTTAGTATAGTAAAAATTTAGTATAGTAAAAAGATATTTATCACGTGATTTTATAATTTTTAAAGTAAAGTATGTAACTATATGTAGAAATTTTGTATGATCACTGAAACATTTTCATAATCAATAGTCATATAATAAAATTTTTTGTTATTAACTGCTATTTCATTATAATTAAATACAAAACTTTAGATTTACATATACTAATGTGTTTTAGCAAACATATTTTCGATATTTTGTGTCCTGTTATGTTGAAATTGAATAATTAAATATATTAAAAATTGAAGTAATATTCTCCAGATTAAAGACAAGGAATAATATTAGCATTGCACCCCTTATGTTATTTGATTTCATGAAAAAATTTAAAATGTACTGTTTAAAATCATTAAAACACATTAACTTTCTTAAAAAGTAATTTTCATATATTATAATTTTCAAACAAAATCATAAAACCAATAATCTATTTTCATAACTTAAGTAGTTGACACATACATATATTACATTATAGTCTCGTGACCTTGACTGTTATAATAGCATCACTTAAGAAATCATTTTGGCATCCTAAAACACTCGATAATGGATGCAAGCACTCTAGTTTCAATATGCTTCTCATCATTATTAAGTGCAAAGAGATAAATATTTGGCGGCGAAAAAGAAAAGAAAAAAAACGAAAGCTCTTAACATTGAGTACATTATTAATACGATTCACTTCTTCTTGTTTCACGAAGTATACTGAAAAAGCTTTTTTAAAATAACATATCTACATGATTATTCAGTAAAATTTTAGAGCAAAAAATAATAACATTTTTGCCATATTCATTTTAAACAACATTAAAAAGCAATTTATGTTAATTTAACTTATTGTATACTGATAAAAAAAATAGCTAAATATCATATCAATAAAGTTAAATAAATAACTATTTTTTGTCGGATAAAAATTCTTTTATATATTCTATGTTTTTTTCAATAAAAATAATTAAATGTTAAAACATTTGCCTCTATTACATACTTTTTTATTTATTTCGAGATATTGTTTTCACGAATTTAACGTAAATATTACTATAACTCGTAAAAACAATATTTCAGGAATTAATTAATTTACTGAGCAATAGCTATGTCAGATTTAGTTTCTGTATAACAATACTAGTCAAAACATTTTAAGATGAAGATTACAAACGCATTTAATATTTTTCTTTGTAAAAAAACAGTTTTAATTCGGAAAAATTATTTTGAATGGCGGAATTATATTCTTATTTAATTAAATTATTATTCTAATTTAATTAAATTATTATTAATATTATTAATTTAATTAATAATATGAAGAAAATTCTTAATTTAATTTCAATTTTTGCCATTAACCAGAAAAACAAAAAAGTGTATTCATATCAGCATGCCATTTGAATTTGAATTTTATAATAATTATTGAAACATTTTTTTTGTTTATGACTTTTTAAGAAATTTTAAAATTAATTCAACAAGATAATTAAATTGATATTAAGGATTTTTTTTTATCATGTTTCAATACTTGTGAAACAATAAACTTTTTTCTTTTATCAACAATTATTCATTTCTATTCATTGAATTATTTATTATTAGGTAACAATTTTTGTAATTTCTAATAATTTTCTTAAAAATTTAAAATATGATCAATAATTTTATCTAATGAATAGAATTTGTACCTCGTAGTAAAGTTTCATCTGAAATTAAAGAAAATGTTTCCGAAATTATTTATTTCCGAATAATCTTTATATATTTTGATATCAAATAAATATCATTTCTAGTTTGCTCAATTTTCAAAGAAATGTTACGGAATATCATTGAATATTAGAAATTTTTTATGAATGTTTCCTTTTACATGCGTAAAATTATTTTTTTTATTTGATAAAAAATATTTCTTTTTTTCACAATATCATTTTACAGCACATCAAGAATTTTTATTTATTTAATTTTTTTAAATAATATTATTTCCCTTAAATAAAATTAAATACAGAGTAAACAAAGGCTTATTATATTAAAATTACGTTACGATTAAAGAGTTAAATGTTTTTTTAATGAATATCAAAACAGGAAAAAAATATTGTCCAAACTAATGTCAATTCTCCTTGAAATTAAACTTTTTCTATACATTATTTTATCCCAAATTGTTTCCTTAGAAATATATTTTTCACAAAATTTTAAATTCTAGTACGCATGCTACACATCTAACTTTCAAACCTGTATAACGAATAGTTTTTTTATAAAGTAGAAGTGCACTATGTTATGCAAATTAAAATCTGACATCCAAGAATCAAATGTTTTTATTCTTTCAGTAAGCAGTACTTAAAAACTTTTCAATGAATTACGTCGTGTCAACAGTAGTTTTAAACTGCGATAAATACAATTTAAGTTAAATAAAAATAACCTTAATGAAAAGCTGGAAGTAAAACATTACTTTACTGTTTTTAGCTGTACTACATAATGATATAAACAATTTGTGTCTGTTGCTCAACTGTCATTTTTTTCGCACATGAGATCTTATCAGACTGGGATCTACAGTTTAAAGTGGATTCAAAATCACTGCAAACATCCAAACACACAATGGGATTCGAAACCACTAATTGCAGATTCCTAGTCTAAAGCTACCTAGTCTTTTGATTGCCAGCTCAGTTAAAGTTAAGAAGAGAATAACACTTTTGTTTAAGTTTCATTCCATTCCGTGCAAATATACATTTCAAACCTGAACAGAAATTCGATGCACAAAGAGAATAAAACTTTTATCTTGTGTGCTGTATAATTTCACATCCTGTCACTACCTTGCACTTAAAAGTGGAGAGTCAAAACTTGATATAGATTGTGGTATAAGATCATAATCTTTCTTTTCAAGAAATAAATAATAAATTAGTTCATAATAAAAAAAAAAAACACAATTTGTACTTCCAAACATATTTAAGTTTTTTTTTTTTTTTTTATTTTTTTTTTTAAGTAAATTGTTATATGTATTTTATAGCTCAAAAACATTTAGTTAACTCTTGACTTCGTAAAAATTTATCCTTTTATGTATTAAGGGATTAAAATAAATTTATTCATCATTGAATATCCTTTAAATAACTGTATTACATTTTTTAATCTTAAGCTATTCAGCAAACTTACCTTTCGAATACATTTACAATCGAAGGCATTACATCATTTTCAGACAACTCAAAAAATATGATACTCATCTAATAAGCTTACTAGTCAACGATACTTGTTGACTCCGCCTGCCAGAAAGATTAACGAGAGGAGCATACATTTTGAAACATAATATTGACAAACGTTCCCCATGTGACTTCGGTCGCTATAGTTACGTTTCTTAGCCACGCCTACTTTTCTGACAAGCAAAATGGCAGTCCTATTTAGATTCATATTATGTATCTGAATATATGTTTATATCATTATATGCTACAATAACTAAGCAATTTTATTGATTTTTGTAATCTATTCAGCTTAAAAGATTTCCAATTAAGCTTGCTAGTTTTCAGGAAAGAAATCTATATTATTTCTCAATAATTACATTGCATAAATTAATTTATTATTCAACTGGAACAACAATGTCATTACCTATCATTTTGAACTTATTAGTTCATATTCATGTCAAATGACAAGCAAAAATAATAATTGTTTTGAATATTAGGACTATTAATGGCAGTTAGTTTCGTTTTTTGATAACTGAAATATGATTTGTTTTATCGTTTCTGTTTTCGAATAACCAAACACAGAGTCACTAAACTTATTATTTATCAAGGAAAATAAAAAAATATAAAGAGTGAATTAGTAATATTTATTACTAAAAACTTGCATTAAAGTTTGCACACAAGAGATTTTAAAAGAGCATGTAAAAATTGATATCTGTGATTCACGTATTTAGAACGCTTATGTTCTGATGCTGACGTAAAACTAAATTTCTAACAAATATAACTATTTGTGCTTATTTCAAAATAATCTATATAAATAAAATTTTTATTCTGTTTGCCCAGAGAACTTTTGTTCAAGGTTAAACTACGAACTTTATAGAATGGAACACAACTGATATCAAGATCTTAGCCCTTTGTAAACTGAAAAAATCTTCGAAAATTTTGATAAAGCACTTGTATTTAATTTAACCCATGACGTTAACACGAATTGCCTGTAAATTTTATTTCATGATGCAATTAATTCAAATTTATTAATTCTGCATGAGCTGGCTCAAGCAGATAAGGACAAACGTGTTCAGGCATGTACTAATGTGCTTGAATATCAACGCAAAGACAAAATTTTTTACTGGATGATCACTTGTGATGAAAATTGAATTTACTTCAACACGAGCTGAAAAAAAGCTTAATTTGTGCTGTTGGGCCCGTCAGTAGCAACGCAAAGCACAATTTGACAAACAAAAAGATCATTCTTCTTATCTGGTGGGAACGCCATGGTATTATCCATAGAGAGTAACGGGGAAAAGGTAAAGCTATGCACAATAAGATGTACAATGAGATGCTAGTTGTTGTTGATTCTGCAATCAAATCCAAACTTCAAGCAGAGCTCCAGCACAAGAAAGTTCTGTTCTATCAAGAAAACAAAAAATCACATGAATCTGATGATTTCTGTTTGAACTCGATTGGAATGTTTCCACACTCACCATATAAATCCGACTTTGTTCATTCAGACTTTTACATTTCTTCATACCTGCAGTTGCATCTTGCTGGTGCTAACTTTGATTACACACATCCACAATATGTTTGATTTGTTTTTCAACAGCCGGCCATCTAGTTTCTGGGTTGAAGTCTTTGTTAAACAACCAAAACACTGGCAGAAAATCATAAATTTGGTGTTGATTACTACTCGCATTAAAAGTAATGCTTTCATGTTTTTCGAACATTATTAAAAAATTTTTTTGATAGGAAAATCGTTGCAATCCAATGTACACATTATGGAAAAGACAGAATTATTATAGGATTGTTTCCACGTTATTTGTGACCGAGCTGGCTTCCGAAGGATTTTCACTCCCCTTTGGTTCAACAGTTTGTGGCTTCGAATCCACCTTTGGCTTGATGTTATTAGTGGTTCGGAATCCACTTAAAAGGGAAAGCCACGATCTAATTAGATCTCGTATGCAATAAATGATAGTTGAGTACAAACTAAACCAATGTATATTAAACAGATCCTATGTGTATAAAAATATATTTCTTATTCGTATATATTAGAAAACAGAATCAAACAAAAAATCTTATTTGGGGCTGTGATTCTCTTTATACAATTCTCTTACACTGACATAACATTATAATTACATGACAGAAATATAGCAATTAATGAATTGCTGAGGTAATTGATTTCTTACCCTTAGTAATGTTTTTTTCACGACTTAATGATTATCAAAGAAAACTGCGAATTGTAACTATTATTTTCTTAGCACATTCCCCATGTTATCAATAAAGTAGCCAATTTACCTGGTAAATGTATCCACTTTTAAAAAAATTGGTAATCACGTAATGCTGATGTGACCAAGCATTGTCTTTTTTTTTTTTTTAAATAAAATGAATGCAGTAGCACTCTTAAAAAATGAATCTTGATGCATCATTCTATACTTTGAAACCAAATCCCAGAAGTTCAGTACCTTCCCGCACTTCAAGTAAGATTAGCAAAGTGACACATCACTTGTCGTGATGAATGACTGGAAGAGTGAGCATATTTTCCTTCTCAAAGTTTCTGGAGAAACTAGTATTGGGGACGTGTCCACGTTAATTTGCGAGTCCCAATGTCTTTCCGATACGGTGTGGATGTGTAGAAGAGGATCTCAGCTCAGGTGTTACTTCTTCTCCTGACATGATGGTTCAAAATTACGAGATGTTTCACGACAGAGGAGTATTCTAACCAGCTAACCTTAAGGTTCAGTCTGAGATTCACCTGCTCTGTTATGTATGTATATTTTAAAACCAGCAATGGTGCTTCTTTCAAAGATATGATAAGGTGTATAACCATTCAATTTAGTGCTGGATCACATCAAATCTCCATTATAACTCTTAATTTCTCAGGTATTATAGAATATGTCTCTCCAATTGAAAATATATCGAAAATTTGTGGTTGTTGAGAGTTAGCATAAGTAAAGAGAAAGTATGAATTGTTTCGTCCTCCAATTTCTATAATAATATTTACATTTTTGAAGCAGACTCCCCTGTTTACACCGAAATGAGTGTGAAGCAGATCTCCTTGCAAATAATTTTCTCCCATGAAGGTTTCTGAAAACAACACTTAAGTTTTCTAGGACATTATATCAGTCATATGTAAACTGAAGAGTTGCAGTAAACCTGCATAACAGGCTGTGTTACAACAAAGCCTGTTATGCTTTGTTGTAACATATACAAATTGATATCTTCTTTGATTCTTGGGTGTTTATTTTTCTTAGGATTTCCATAAAGAGATCATCTAGTATCCTCAAATTGTTTTGATAAGTTTACCATAAATAATTCTGGAAACTGCTTTATACCCTACAAATCTGAAACATAGGCTGGCCTAAATATTAATCTTTCCACTATTCATCTCTTCCAGACATCATCTAGATGTTCATGAATGTTTTTAACATTTTAATTTGAGCATAATTTATTGCTTCAATTATGTATAAAAAGTTTGGCAATGTTTCAAATAAAAGAAATATTGGTTTAGCCACGCATATTTTTAAAGCCTGTTTTTTTACTCATTCTCTACACGCATATAATGTTTGTATCTCATCATACAATAATTCTGTTTTATGTCATTAATTTGACATTTCTCCAAAGTTTTCTACAAAAGTCGAGAGTATTTTTAATTTCTAACTTTAGACTTCACCGCAAATCAATGCGTCGTATATATATATAAAAGTCCTCTTTTGGTTCTATAAATGAAAATAAAACATAACACTTGATTTTCAGTTATAAGCGTTTTTCTTGATTTAGAAAATCTTTTTAGGATATTTGAAACAAATTATAATTTTATTGCCACACTCATCGTGTTCTTTTCAAATAAATTTGATATTAAATTTTATCATTTGATTTTCTTTAAATTAATAAATGAGAATAAGATATGTATCAGAAATATAAATATCTTATAAAGAACTTAACCAAATGAAAAGTATTAGCATATTTTCGAATCAAAACATATTTAAGCACAAATCATTTAATTCTGCAATTCAAACATTAAGCAGCGTAAAGTTGTAAAAATGTGATAAAACATCCATTCCAAAGTTTTTAAATGAAATTAATAAATCTGATCCTGAAAATTTGAATAATAAGAGACTGTTTTTAAAAGGTAGAGTTTTATTTTTGAGTGAAAACTTTACTAGTGAAAGTTTTACGAGATTCAACTCCTTTTACGCATCATACTTCAAACTATGTATTTTAAAGAACGAAATACCCTGGGAATGCTTGAAAAAATAATTTTACAACTTTAAATTATAAGGATATTTATGCGTTTCTTGCATTGAATTATATGCATTAATAAAATGCTAACCAATGAAAACATTATTGCTACAGTTGTTTTATTTATTATAAGCTCATATTGATTAATGAAATTCATATTTGCGAAAATATCAAGAGCTTGAAAAATACTCATTGAATATAATTTAGTCGATCAAACGAAACTTCTTAAAGATTTGATTTTTTGGATTAAAAATGCAATGACAATGAAAACAATAATTTTTTAAACAAAACCTCTTTTACTTATTTTTTAAATTGTGTATTTGTTTGATAAACTGCATTTGAAAATTTATTTTAAGAAAAATATACAATTTCATCCTAATTATTAGTAAGTTAACAATTTTTATAAGCCGACAATTTTTTCTCTTCTCATTTTTATATTTCTCTATGCATTTTCCTTGTTGTATTCATACTTTTATTTTAACTTTACATTCTTCTGTAATTGGAATTAAAAAACTCTGATAAAAAGAGAATGTGAGACAGTTCTTAATTTCAAGTTTTAGGTACAAGACTCTTAATATCTCTTTAAAGTTATAAGCCTCTGTTTTGATCTCAGGTACTATTGATCAACGGAAGATGAAAATTGAGCTTCTGCTTTCTGACTATACGTCTATTAGGATGGATGCTTCATAGTTTTCCATGTTATTTTCCCCTGGAACACTCACTCACAAGCCCCTCCTAGGAAAAAGTCATCCTAAAACTTCATTACGCGGTCGAAGTTAAAATGCTTTAAAAAGACGTAAGTTTGTTAAGTAATCCACACTGGGATGACGAAGTTTTTAAGTACAAAATTAAAGTAACTACCGTCCAACCTGTCTAGTGGTTTGCGTAATTGAATACGGACGAGGAGGACCTGGGTTCGAATCTCGGCTCGGGCGTGGATGTACTTTTTCTCTCTCTTTGTGTCTTTTGTCCTTTCCTCAGATGATGGATGAATGTGGCCCACCCTATAAACGGGTTTGTGGTGGTGTGGCGTGGGTGATGCTACTTGTGCCTCCGTGACTTGGTTGACAAATGCCCACCGGGTAACGATAAAATAAGTAGCAATTTCCAGCCTTGTTGCGGCTAATGGGCTAATGTTCTATACTTGCTCAAGGGTGCCTGCCATTAAAAAAAATTAAAGTAACTCCCCTGCATAAATTTTATATTTTATTAGAATAATTGTTTATAGTTCCTTCTATCAGAAATACTGCATGCTATGTTTCAAAATAAAAGGCACGTATGGATCTTTGCTCATGAGCATTCTGATTAATTATTGTTTTAGAAGCGAAAGGTTTGCCCTATTGTCAATATTCATCAATAAGTATCTGAAACACATGTTATTATTTTTATTTTTCGAAACCTATAGAAGTTATTGACTGATGTATTTTTTCATGATACTCGTGAGGCTGTGACGTAAAAATATTCCTTTTGACATAGGTTTCATCTTTAAATATGATATATTCTCCTCTTTAAATATGATTAAATTTGCTCTATTCTGAAATCTTTGAAACATTATTTAATTTATTTGGTACATTTTAAGATAAATTTTTTAATCAACTTTTGTAGACTTTCTTTAAACATTTTTCCTTCATTTTTCAATTAGTAAAATTTGATGAAGGCCAGGCTTTTCTCGGAGATTAACATTTGTTTCTACAAGTTACAGCAATAAATCAAGCAATAATATACAATAATTTTCAGAATTTCTATTAGTTTTTTTTAAATATCTTAAGGAATGTTTTGAAAATTTCATCAAAGTTTTAATGATTAATGAAAAATATCAGAATAAATCTTTGTTGCTTAAATATTTTATTTTCCTTACTAAAGTATTTACAGCAATTTTATGAAGAAACAAAATAAATGAAAAAGAAATTTTCAAAAATTAAAAATCTGAAAATGATTATAATCATTGTTTACAGTGTTTAAAGAGTATTCAGAGATTCAGCTTTTCTTTGCTTGTAACTGAAATTTTCATAATGATTTCTTATGAATTGTGTTTTTTGTTATCAAATATATTAAGAGTTAAGTTAATTCAAAAAATAATCTTATTTATTCAAGTAAACATTATCTTGGTCTGATCGAGTTATGATATAAAGAGCATCAGGCAAATTGAAAAACATTTTATGAACCATGAACTTTATTCTTGAGATAGCTGTTTCGTAATTTTTTTAGCCATAGAGTATCCAAACAGTATATATAGATACAAGAAATATTTCACTGATAGTTTGAAACAACAAATACATTATAAAGTTTGCTTATTATGCATAAGACACAAATATCTATGATGTAGCACATCAATAATCGAATCACTTTTGAAAATTTATTTATTTAGAATAAAGTATGAATAGTTTAATAGTCAAATACTTCTAAAATTTTATTTAAAATACATAACTTTGGTATTCGTTTTACATTTAACTTTTATAAACATATTAGTTACAAACTCATTGTTTATATTTTATTTATCTCTTCTATATATTTGTATCTTTGTATTAATATATAAACTTTCAATTTTATTCTCAAAACTTGATTCCTTCTCACGTATCTACCTCTGAATATTGCTTAAGGATTTTAATATTGTTTTTAATTTTTTCCAATTAATTTCTTACAAATGATTACAAAATTGAAATTAATAAATAAAATTATTTTCTTGGAAAGAGCTATGAGAAAATAAATATTAAAGCTTTTATGCTTTCTTTTTTCTAATTAGCTTCAACAGTAAGCAGTTATTTATTAATCTATTGAATGAATTAATAAAATATTTTTACGCTGTTCTTATAATATCAAAGCTTAATATTTTATTATTAAATATATTAGGATATTTTATAGAAAAAATAATTTAAATTACTAAAGTTAAACCTCCGATATGAAAAATATTTTTTAAAACTTACAAATGTTTATTTTAATCTTAAAGAATAATATTTCTACCTTCTATTAATTTCGCAGAGGTCGATTTTTTGACACTATATTTTTGATATACATCATAATGACGTTTTGATAATATGATATTTTTTATTATACTTAACTGATATGATATCACTTTATGTCATAAATAAACACAAAATTCTCTATCCATTAAATTTTTTAAAGGAAGTGACACAGATTTTATGAAATTCTAAATGAAAAATGGGTACTTACTATTTAATATTACCGCAGTTAATATCACGACAAAACTTATTAGAAGTAGTGCTTAATTTATAGTTAGAAAATTTCTTTTGCTAATAATGAAAAGTTTGCTTTTTTTCTGATATATAATAAATTTTCTGATTATAAGGAAATTTTTTTGAAGTTCAATCGACTTAAAAAGCTGCGATGAAAAAAAAGTATCAAAAAAAGCTTAACTGCATTTTACATATTCTGGTTTTGAGAGAAATATTGTACAATAAAATTTAAGCTATGTTAACACTTATAGAGAGTGTATTACACAGTTAAAAGTGCAAATCAGCGTAAAGTTTTATACACAAAAATCTTTATATTTTTTTATTTATAGTAAAATGAATTCTGCAATTTAATTTCAATTATTTATAAACTACATTAATGTATATATTGAAATACCACAAATATTTACGATTTAATCATTTCAAACTAAAACTTTTAAATTATCAAAATTTATTAGATAATAATATAAATATATCATTTACAATATGAGGATTATTACCTATACATGAATTAAGAAATTAGTAGCTCTATATAAGAATTGTATTTTGATTGATATTTAAAAATTTTAAGAACTAATGGTAGTTATAAACTTTGTGTAAATTTCAAACCTTTTCCAATCAAATGTAAGAATAAATTAAATGAAGTCGAAATACTAACTCAAAGAATAACGTAAATTAATCTCATTCAGTAAACTAATTAATAAATTATCACCTAAATTATAAAAACATTTTTAAGAGAAATTACATATTTATAAGAAAAATTAATTAATATAAAAATGAAAAGCCATTAATATATAAATGAAATAAAAATTGAGAGAGAAATGCCAATAATTGGATAGCTTTTCAGCAGAAAATGCGTATTTTCAATTTAAAAAAAATGAAAAATGAAAAGATAGAAAAAGACATGAGAATTAAGCAAGCTATATAAAACGTTTAAACATAATATTACATACACTGGTATTTCTGTATCAGAAAACTCTTATACAGAATTTGCGCTATATAAGCTTTGGAATATTTATTAAAAGTTATTTATTAAATGCTCTTATCTGAGCTTCAGAATATTTATTAAAAGCTCATTTATTTATTATTGCTTATTTAAAAATTTTAAATAAAGAAAATTTTATAAAAAAGGAAACAATTCTCTTAGCTATTACATTTTATAACTCTAATTATCATCATAAGCTATCTTTTGATTTTTATAGTCTTTTTTACTTGGTAAAAAGTATTATAAAAATTTTTTTAAAGAGAATTTTATTCAATATTAAATGTTTTTAAAATAAATTTATTCAAATTTCAATATAGATTTGTTTTTAAAAATCAAAAACAAATGCTAGAAAATTATAAAAAATTCCTATTAAAAAATTAGCAACATTGAAAATAAAAAAATTGAACAGGTCTTATCAGCTAATATTCTTAATAAATATTTTACACTTTAGATAAAATCAGTTTATTAGTAAATAAATTATTAAGTTCGTATTCTTATTCATTCATTACAATGATAAATAAATTAAGTATTAAGTATAAATATATTGAAAAATTCTGTCTTAAATAAATAAATATGTTTATTTAAATATATTTCAAAGAAAAATAACACATTTTAAAATTTTTGCTTTTTAATTTAAGGATAATTGCACGTTTCTATTATCATATTATTACTATTATAGCATTGCAAATCTAATTTTTAATAATAAAAATAATTTACTTTTATTGTTTTAATTGAAAACTTTTTCAAATTTTAATTGATGTTTTTACAGTTAACTATGAATATAAATACTATATTTGGAATTCTTATTAAACTTTGCCCAAGACTAACTACCATCATTTATTTAATAGAATAATTATATACTATGACACATGCTTTATATTATAACTTGAATTTTTCTTACAGAAGTATTGTAGTTACATTTTTTCTCATGCAGAATTAGGAAATTAAAACGTTATGTTGTTAACAATTGTTATGTTTTTTTATAGTGAAGATTAAAAACCATTTAAATATTTTAAATATTTCGAGTTGTCATGCATTTATTTAAAAATAAGAAATAAGTTTAAAAAAAAAGCCAAAGTGAGGTGAGGTTTTGGATTAAATAAAAGTGAGTAATGTGGTTTAATAACTTATTATACGTACATGGAACGAAGGATACTCGTTCTGTAGAATTTCTAGTCACCATCTCGACAGGAATACGGATTCGATCATACTCTAATAGATAACAAAATTAATTTTAGAGTATGCTTATAAATATTATCTTCATAATTTTCTAATTTTTGAGAAACTATATATTGTTAGGAGAAATATATATTGATCTTAAATAATTTCAATATATGATAGAAGTATTTAAGTAAATTTTATGTGCGTATTTTAAAAATCTCTATATTTTTCTGAATTATTTATACAAGTATGCACTGGGCAAATATTTATAAATTATAATATATTATTATATAAGTTTACTTTAATAATATGTTTTCAATAATATATCTTTTAACAAATATTTCGTAAATTAGAGGACATAAAAGAATATATTCTTATACTTTTTGAGATAAAACTTTGACAAAACAGTAAAATTCTTCTTTATGTGCAATTGAATATATATTAACAATTCATTAAAATCACAATTTATTGGTTTATTGCATTTTTATAATTCTTTTGTAAAAAATTTAGTAATTATATAAACGATATTTACTAAAATAAATTACATACATACATACATATATATATATATATATATATATATAT
>JAPDSC010073518.1:0-29758 GCA_026290005.1 Latrodectus geometricus | reverse complement strand
TTTTTTAAACTGATTTTTAATGTTAATTTTTGATAACTTTAGAATTTTTAAGGTTTTTTTTATACAAAGGAGGAAGCCAAGATTCCAAGTAATGAAATTTCTTCTTTTTCTTCAACAGGAGAAGCTAAGCGGATTGGTTTTGTAAGGATTCTTTAATAGAATTTGAAGCTTTTATAGTTCAATGATCTTATCATACAACTTATTTTCTCATTGAAGATTTCTTCAATTGTATTTGAGTGCTTAAGTTCAATTGTTCGAGTTTAATATTTAGTTTGTCCTTACAATATATTTTACAAAAAAACATAAAACTTTTAATGACTGTAATTTTTGAAAGAAAATCCATAGCGTTTCCATTTTTAAAAGTTAATTTTATAAAGCATTTTTTTCTGGTGGCGTATACATGCAGTTAAAAAGATAACATTATTGCAAAGTCACTAAAAATTGTGAAGAAACGGTTGAAAACATCTTCAACATATTAGAATATAAAGATGCTGAAGTCATTTCCCCAGGTGAAAAGACAGTACACCAATATGATGAATGTATAGACCTACTGATTTTAAATTATTTAGATTCTATTTTTGATCAAGATATTTTTAAGTATTCATAAAATGGATGATTAATTACGTTTAAAAGGATTTACGTACTATATAGACTGCAATAATTGTTTTCATTAGAATATCTGAATTTTAATTTTTTTTAGTTCAAAATTTTTTATATTATTTAAATCTTAGTAGGGGTATTAAGAATACGACTTTTTTATTAGGTTAAGCACTAGTTTTACATTTCTCAGAGACAAATATATTTTCAACAATTATCAAGCACAATTTATTTTTTAATTATGTTTTAACTTTATTCATTTGTCAATGTAATTATTTCCTATATCAATATAAACCGAATATTTTATTAAGGTGATATTTATGGAGATGAATTCATTCGCAATTTTCCTTTTAATGCCATGTTGATACGAATTTTCCCTTTGTTTTATAATTTATCGTAATATAGTATAATATGAGAATGAGACATAGTATGATGTAAATATTAGTAAATGAAGAACTATTCCGGATTTTGGGAGTTGTAAATTGACTCATTTGGCACTGGATTTCTTATCAGGTAGAATAAAATATCTATCATTAGTATATAAATTTAATTTTTTCAAGCAGGAAAGTGTTGCTTGATAAACTGTTATGTTATGAAAATATATTTTATTATTAACTTGTATCTTAAAAGCATATATTACTATGGACTGAATCAAATAGATATTGGATTGCATGTTCATGTACAGCTGCCTACCATATTTCAACATGATGGCGCAGTTATACGATCACAGTGATTACTGTACAATGATTGCTCCTCAATCACTGAGCAGGCATTTTCTGTTGGTAAGAGATCTGTAAAATGTTTAAGCCAGTGCAACACCCAGATGAAATTTTTCTATACCAGACAAGGTGCAGAAAATATGAGTAACATGTGGTCGTGTATTATCCTTCTGAAGTGTAACATTTCAGAGTAAGAGTAAATAATAGAGCCACGAGAGAGTTTTAACGTTACTGAAATATTGTGCCCATAGTTCATGGTTCTAATCAATGCGAACCAGTGAGGATTCAGACGTATCCATTGCCACCCCATACCATCACTTCAGGTGAGGAAAGAATATGATAATGTTAAATGTCCACTGGCAGTTTACGCTCTCCTTGATGAGATCACCCATGTGTTTTCATAGCAGACCATCATGATACTGTAAGCAAAACGAAAATTCATCTGAAAATATGACGTTGGACTACTCCTGCTTTTAACAAGGCAATTAATCACATAATTGAAAATGTTCTTGTCTTTGATGAAGTCAGATTTATATTTAAGTAATAATACATGTTACTAGAAACGCTGTAAAATGTTTTTGCCAATACTGCTGTCGTATAAAAAATTTAATTTCTTAATTCAGGACTTTCTATATGTTTCCCATTAAAGCCGTGTTGATAAAAGCTTTGTCTCCTTGGCATTCATTGAAGATTTCAGTCAGTAAATGCCGAAATCTTACTGACTGTAAGACCTTGGCATTTACTGATTGAAAGTATGGCAATCCAAATGGCCACCCTTAAGACATTGATTCGACATTCTGCAGACAGCCATGGAATCTGGATCAACATGACAACAATGTTGCAGCAGAAAAAATTTCAACTCTGGCAATCGGCAGCCGATTTTATCAGACCGTGTCATGCTCGTAATAATTCTTTCTTCTTACATGGAATCACAGCAACTTTTAACCAAGAAACTAAATTTTATTAAGATAAATTTACTGTAAATGTTTTTCCTTTAAATTTATTTATTGTCATTTAAATATGATGTATCATACATCAATACATTAAAAATCAAGGCATTTTTATAAAATTTACACTACAGCATCTTTTTCTTGATGTGTAAATTTCACAGAAATCCATGTCTCATTTTCTGTGTGTCAGTTTTATTGATCACCAATGATATTGATATAATTATAAGATAAAAGCCAAATTATGGAGTTTAGACTACAGATTATGACAAGGCAGTAAATAAGTTCAAGATTGAAATAACCAACATGTTACTATAATCCTGTTTAAATATAAAATGTTCAGTTAATGTATGTCATCTTAATTATATATATATATATATATATATATATATATGACTCAAAAATACATATAGTTCTATAAAAAGAAATTTTTAGTTTAGTTTATGTTTAAAGTATCATTTAGTAGTAAATTTAAGTACTTTTAAAATAACACTATTGCTTATAAAGTAAAAATAAACAGGTACTAAATTCATTTCTCCACCATTCGTATGAAAAAATTTTAAATTGATAGTAATTGAATCGATTAATAATTTCGAACATATGCTTGAAGATAATGGGTAATAATCACAAATGAAAAGTGAGATAATCTTAGATAGGAAGACAGAGTGACATTGAGATCGAAACATGGTATGGCATGTCATGAGGCACATCATCAATTGCTACTTAATATTGATCAAAAACTTCTTAGTGATCCAAAAAACAATTATTTGCTATTTCTTTCTAATTTATGTGTTTACACAGACACATTTTCAGACATTTTTATATAGATTATTCTACAATGAAAAGTAGAATAATCTACATAAAAATGACTGAATGAAAAATTATTAAAATACATAAAGTTCCATAATTTATCTTTATAACTTAAGCAGTTTAATTATTAACTTATTGTAAGATTATTAATTTACTATTGAGCAGTCATATCTAGGACTACTTAGATAGCAACTTGAAAAAATAAAAACATTTTATGAATATAAGTTTTTATTTTAAAAATATAAATAAAATATCAAAATGTATGGTATAGAAGTTGAATGTTTTAATATTAGGTTATATTCAAATAGTGACAGAACCCTAAATATATATTACAAAAGATATTTTACAGAATCCTGAAATATTCTATTATTTACAGTTTTACCCCCAAATTTGGCTTTCATGAACTTATTATATAATTACTCGATTAATATTAACGGTTAGAGTTGCATAAATCAGTTTCAATTTCTCTGAAAATATTGAAAATTAAGAATCAATCAAAATACATTATCTTAAATTTATCCCATAATATTTGAACATTTGTATTAAAATTAGATGGAATTTAAGCTTTATGTGCTATTAACATATATCTTCTTCTAATTGTTTGCCCTCAATTATTAATAATTAAATAAATGTAATGAAGCGAAGAATTTTTATATTATATAAAAAGCGTTTTATTTTTCAAAAATAATGTCTTCTTTCATTAAGTTGATATTATTGTCTCAAATGACTCCCAAATATAAGTAAAAGCATCAGTAAAAGAATTTGTTGTAGTTTTTATGTTCATTCGCAATTTTTGTTATATTAGAAAACATAACCGAGAGAAATCATTATTTATCAGTATTGAAATGATAAAACTTATTTATTAAATCAAAATAATTTCTCTATTTTTAGAAAATTGCTGCGTTTTCAATAGTTAAGAACTTTATTTGAATAAGAAAGAGTTTAACGGTATTTAATTGGTACTGAAAAAAAATAATTTTAAAAAGAGAACAGAAAGCATTTTTAACTTAGATTTAAACAATTTAATTTATTGAAAAAAATAACAAGATTAAATAATATTGAGATAAAATAAAGGTTATCTTATTTTAATAACCTATTTATGTCGTTAGTGTATACCTGTGTTGAAAAAAAAAAAGGATTTCTGAACTTGTCTATCGATGCGCATAACAAAAATAACACAAATGATATAGTGAGAAGGATGTTTTTGTTGGAACTATTTTTTAAAATTTTTCCTTTTTATTAGCTTTGCAAAACAATTTATTTTCTTCACAAGACAAGCACGCTTAGCATTATAATAAATGTTTTTATTCAACCAAACCATCAACAGTTATTACTGAAGAAAATTATCTATTTCTTTCTATCGTTTTTCAGCAACTACCCGAGCTGTTTTGAGCATTACTGCGTGAGAAATGATTTTTTCCTTTAAATGAAATCCATAACTTTCAAAACATTTCAGAGAATAAATGAACAATGCCTTTAATTTATTGATGTTTGAGTGTAGATTCTTTTAATGTGTTTTGTGGAATGGGGTAAAAAAATTTAGCTATGCAAGATTATGGTGAAGCATTCGTGTTACTATTTGCTTGATTTCTAATTAATAAAAGTTATGTGAAATAAAGTTTTAGCAATTTCAGAAATTAGTGTTTGTAGTTTTATAATTAAAAATATTAAATTGTTCATATTGAAAATATTATTAATATGTAGCATTTCAAACATTTAAAGGAAACCAGTGAGACTTTAATATTAAACTTTGAATTAATTAAAAACTGATTAAAAAAATACTGATATTTTCAAAACTAAAAATACAATTTTGTAAACATTTAAAATTGTAGATTAAACATTTAAAATACATGACTAATTATTCAAATATTTTTATTTAATTTTGGTAAATTATTAATTAATTTGCCAATTGCACTAAAAGAAAAAACAAAGAAATTAATGTGTCAAAACAATATTATGTTTCTGATGAATCAATTTGAATATGTTGTAAAGAGCACTGATTGAAATACTCTATATATTTCACACTAAACTTTAATAAAATCAGTATTGCTCAAAAACTACTGTTTGGAGGAATGCGATCAGACAGCCTTTGCATTATTTTGTAACAAACCAAAATAAAATAATTTCACAAATGACTCATGATGCCTATCACACATCTCATCGAGATGATTTATACAAGTCATGCTACTAATGAACAAAAATCTGGAAATGGAATCTTAATCGCATTCTTATATCAAGCTACAGGTAAATGATTAAACTTTTCCACAAGAAAGACGTAGCCCTAACTATTTCATCTTCTAAGATTCCCAAAAAGAAATCAGGTAAAAAAGAACTCTAAATTAATAAGATACTAAATTTAATTTAGTAGTAAGAAACAGAAAGTTTCAAGTCAAAGAATTCATTTCGTGTGCTGTTTCAATGCGTTTTCACCACGTTCTTTTATTCTGGGCCCTTTTTTCTTCGAATTGTTTTCTCTTATATTATGTTGGAAACATATCCTTATCATTGCAGAATATTATCTTGAACTTTTATGAGATCATTTTGTGTCTGCAATGCAACAAGGACTCCCATTACTTACCATCATTTTTATGCAGATGATATCTCACCTCAGGTTGCATGTATAGTGAAGATGCCCCTCCTTAAAGTTTTCACTGAAAATCAATTGACTGGCTGAGGATGTAAGTTAATAAGAGAGCATTACTACCAGACTTCACATCTGCAGACTTTTGATAGTGGAGACACCAAATGTTAATCTCCTGACACTTGATGGAACTGAAAGTTTCAATTTAACGTATCATTTCAGGCATTGATGAAAATGTGTTGCATTCCACTGTAATAAGCGTAATTATACATTTCACTCTTTCTAATACCTTGATCTTCTGGTAATATAGTATCTTATACTTTAAAATGAAATATAGTTTATAAAACTGTGATCCGCTCCAATGCTTATTTTTGCTTATTAAATTTACCTAAGCCGTTTAAATTTGAAAGTAAATACCATTAATGGTTCATTTTTAATCTTTTATTTTAATGAGAAGGAAATCCATAGCTTTCTAATTATATTTCTTTAAGCTGAAAGGCTTTCTAATAACATTTTTATGATTTTTCATTAAGTTTACACTTATTACGCGTATTCTCCTGCATATATTAATATCGATATAAATGCATTCGTTCATTTTAAAAATATAAAATGATTAATTATTTTTAATAAAATAAACCAAGAAATATTCGAAGCTAATAACATCTATAGAAGCTTAAGTATAACATAAATTATAAGGCTGCATACTGGTAGGATAAAAATATTTTCAAAAGTAAAATAAAACTAATTTTTTTGTCAAAAACTAAAAATTTGTTAATTTTGTAGTTTCTTATAGAAAGAAATATCATTTTAAAATTTATACCTGAATTTAAGTAATTACTGATTTTTCACTACAAATCTATAAAAAAAGTCAATATGATTACAATAGTATGAAATTTTATGAGAAATATTCAGTTAGATTCCTTTTAATGAATAAACTTTTCTAAATATCATCGAAAACTGTATGAAACAACATAGAAATGTTTGACAATAAGAGATTTGTTTTTCAAAAAAAAAAAAAAAAAAAAAAAAAAAAAAAAAAAAAAAAAAAAAAAATTCTAATAATTATATACTTGCGAGAACGCAGAAGTGTAAAATAGATTCTCAACAAATATAAGTTTCAGAATATAAAAGAAATGAGTGATATAACAATTAAGAACTCATTATCTTTTTAAAAATTTTATTTATTTGAGAAATATTTCAAATAAAAAAAATCAAACTTTATGCACTGCAATTTAAAAATAAACACGTGGGGTGATATGTGACAAATTTCTATGTCTTTACGTTTATATGCACTAAACTATGATGATTTGTCTTGAATTAAAGTAATTAATTCATTTTTTAAACTGAATAATAAATTAAAAATCCCCAATTTTTTCTCAAAAAGAATTATCTAAAGGTATCATTTTGGGGAAAAAACTACTGAAATATTTTCCGAAAAAAATGTTGAAAGACATGCAGAAAATAAATTAAATTGATAAAGTTAAATTTGTGTTACTTGCAAAAATTATACTACATTTTTCATGTGATAAATTCTTTAGTGCCTTTTAAACATAAGCTTCAAGCCTTGCAGGATGATTCAAAATTTATTTCTCTGTATTTTGTCAAACTTTTTTTGTGTATGAGAGAGGTTCCTTTCAAAATTTTCTCATGAGACAATGTAAGATCATTACTGAAAGTGAAGCATGTAATTTGATTACAAACAACAAAATTTGTTAAGGTATACAGATTACAGAAACTTCATCTATTCTGAAGTTTGTTTTTCAATGAACTAAGTGAAATTTTTTAAAACATAAATTAAATATTTGAATTAGGAAATCATAATATTTACCTTTAATTCTTTTCAAGCGTTTAATTTTAATTATGACATGCTTTTTTTTCTTTTGTGCTTACAGAATCACCGAAAATTTAACATTTTGGACGCACATTTTTTAATATCTTCCATGCGTAAATTTCAGATATTAAACTCATATAGACTCAAGAGTTCTTTCTTTTCAATAATGTTATATCAAAGAGTATGTGTTTACGAATTCCATAGTTTTTTTTTTTATTTTTTTATCTTATCTACTATCATTTTTCAGAGGATATTTGTAAATCAAGAAGATTGAAAGTCCAATATATACAATTTACTTTTAACAGAGAATCAGTATAACATTAAAATGTTCAGCGAAGATAATGTGAAAAATATTTTATAAAATAGTATGAAGTAGTGAGAGTATAAATTTTTTATTATAAATTAGCCACAATGCAACTATAATCATTTCTACATTAAAAAATTACTATTAAATTATTAGAAACTGTTAACCATTAATCTACTAACCATTTTATAATTGAAAACTTATAAAATTTTAAAAAATTAATAAATAATTTTCTTCAAATATGCTAAAATTCAAATGATTATGCAATATTCAAAAACAGTAAATTTAACAATTAATTTAAACATTTGTTTACTTTTATTTTTTATATTTTAAGAATTTTGTATCGATACAGTTTTATACTTTAATAAGCTGGTACACACATTATTTCAATTTTTTTCTATTTTGTTCATCATACGAAATAACTTTTACAATGAAGTATTCATAGACTAAAAAGCTTTAGTTGGCAAATTTTATACTAGTCAACATTCATTCACTTACATTCACTTTAATTTTTATTTAAAAAAAATATACATACTTTTGATATAATTTATAAAGTAATATAACATTTTAAACAGTATTTTACTGGCATAGTAGAAACTTATTTTTATTTTAAAAAGGTCATTGGACTCTTAATAAAAGTTGGTAATTGTATTCTATACAGTCCATCCTTTTGATGCGTACTAAAATAAGATTATTGATCTGTTGTTTACAGATAATTTCTGAGAACCTGCTATTTCCTTAACGACAAAATCTGAATGTCGTTCTTGTCTAAGAAATTATTCATGGTAAATGCATGTATGACAATTGATTTTTTATCGATTGTTAAAGTAAAAGTAAATCAATAATAGGTAGAGAAGAAAGAAAGTACTATTAAATTTTAAATATTTGTATAGAAGCGTTTTTTATTTTCTTCTTTGATTTTATTATTCCGTCTTTATATTTCCTTGTTTCATTGGTAAATACATCTTTATGTTCATATTTATTTTAAATAGTTTTAAATTGTAATTCATTTGAAAGATTTGGAATATAATTGTTACAATTCACTTAAAATTATTGACTGAAACATATTTTATAGTTTAATACTATGAAAATTTCTTATAAAGTTTTTCGCCTTGAGAATATACTTTTTTTGCAAATTTCTTTATAAAAATCTTTAAGCATTATTTTAATTACCAAATTCTTAAAACACTTTTTTCTCTATCTTGTGAATTTTAAAATTTGTCTAGTATTTGTAAAATTTATACTCAGAAATACAAAGTACGTCTTATTTCCTTGCTCCTGTTTAGGTTTCGTATAATAACCATCTCCTACTGAACAAACCAATTTAGGGCAGCCACTAGTGTAAAACTACGGAGTTAGCATTTCTATCAAGACAACTGGACTAGAAGGACACAAAAGTAGTTTGCTAAGTTGTTGAGCCTCATTGATTTATTACAAAAAGATGTCTTTTTGGTATTAATACAAAGGGAAGAATTGTTAACAAGCGCAATTATTTTTCATGGTTTCCTACATTATGGCGTTACAAAACTTGAACGGGAGAAATGATTATCTTTCGTTAACATGATACCGCTATATGGCACTGAGGTATTGCTAGTGATTCCAAATGAAAAATACTGTGGTTCAAACTCCAATGAATACATCTTTATATTAGTTGTCTTTATAATCAAGGTAGATGATACGGAAACCATGTAAAATAGTACTATCAATTCAATTCAACTAGCGCTGGGTATTTGAATTAATTGCAGTATGCAGATGAGTAATGCTACATTTATTCACGTGATACAGCCATAAAAGAGATTCTTAAGTCAAATTTGGAATCTCCTTAAGGGATTTAGACGTTCCTGCATACCGACCAACTCTTCAATAAGTTTTACTACACGGAGATGGCAAGCGATACTATGCATGGTGCAACATTTTTTATGAATCATATAGTGATCCATTGAACATACTTTTTTATTTGCAGTGGGGACAGAATCGGATTGCTTTTTGTGGAATGGAATTCTGGGAGCTGGAAAATATTAAATGTTTATCGACCAAACATATCAAATGTGGTTTGCTATTAAATTTTGATGAACAATTTATAACAACAAACTAATCGGGGCAATATTTTACGATGGTACGTTAACGGGTGCGCTATATTTACAAAATCCAAAGAAAGTGATAACTGATTTTCTGAAGAACATACAGTTGTTTAATCTTAAAAATCCATGATTTCAACATGGGGTCAAATGGGGACACTTGCTTACAAGACATCTTTAGTAAAACAGACCTCGTCAAGGAATTTAGGAAGAAAATAATTGAGTTTGGCAGTGTATAATTTTGGCCTTCATCTTCACCTGATATGACAACTTTTCCACTGGACTTTTTCATTTGGGGACACTTAGAGCATTAGGTGTACGCACCTCTTTATTTCTCCATACTAAGCGAGACTGATGTCACACTTCTAATAACACCTGTTGCAGGACTTTGAAGTACGTACTACAGACGCTTTTGTCTAGTTGTCACGCTCTATGCTACAATGTATACAACTTGACATTCAAACGATTATTCAAACATCTGCTGCAACTGACGGAGATAATTATGAGCATCTTAAATAAAAGTTACATTATTAATTTTTTTTTCTATATCAAATAGTCTTCTTAGGTCACAGTGTAGAAAATCACGAAAACAAATACCTATTTCAATTATTCTATTCTTTGCATAAGCATCAACAAATTATCTTTTCGTACATATTCGATAGTATTCAACTACTTTGTAAATCATTTTATTTGTTTATATCATTCCATTTTTGAGATATGAATGGTAAATCAGTAGTTTTTTCCTAGATGATGGCTAATATAGATTCATTTCAGGTTCTCGGGGCGACTTTACTATTATAGACTGCTTTATGAACCTAAGCATTCCGAAGTTAAGTTAATGGTAAGGGATAAAGAATATATACATTAATATTTGTTTCATTTCATAAAAAAAAGCATCAAAATGAAATATAAGACATTAAAATCTTTATTTCCTTATATGAATTTCAAAAATTTATATTCGAAACCTCATCAAACTTAGATCTCAAAAATATGCATAAAATACTTATTTCGCTTTTGGAAATCACACCCAAATGAAGAGAAAAGATATTTTTATCTCATTAAGTCAAGAGTCCCACCAGATAAGACAATGATTTTATAGACAAGTAAGAAAATCTTTATTCTAAACAAAAATATTTTCTGCAAAATAGTAACATTATTTGATTTTTAATAAATTTCAACAAATTCAGAATAAATTATCTGTTAGTTCTTATCTTATTAATCACTTGAAGTTCATACATAATAATTATTTTAAATTTCTATTTGTTTTTAATTATTTTATTTCAATATATTTGCAAATTTCAAAACTTTAAATAAAGTTACTAAGAGCATTTGAACAAGAATTATTAGTTTCATGAAAACATTCTGATAGTGTTAAGCTAAAATATAGACTAATAATACATGATATATTTCTTACAAAGTTTGCGCATATTATATAAAATCCAATTCATTAATGGTTTAATAATTTTCGATGTTTCCTGTCTCACTTAAATTATTAACTTACTATAAAAAATCCATTTTCATTTAATAACAAAATCACATAAATACATTTACAAAAAATAAATAGAACGAAACTTATTATTAGGGTTCTAGATATTTTGTAAAACTATTTTACGAATTACAATGACATATTTTAACAAAAATATAATTCAATCACTAAAAGTGTTCTTAATATGAAATTTAACAACATGAAAACATTTATGAATAAAATAATTTTAATAACTTTAATGATGTTTAATAGGCTAAATTTTAAATGTGATAAAAATTAAATTTTGAAAAAAATTCTCTATTATATTGCAAAAAATTATTTCCCAATATTTAATTTTGCAGATGAACAATTTTATTCTATTTACTTTAAAAAAACTATATTTAAGTGCATTGAAAAAAAATTTTCTAGATGATAGACTTATGTTCATATTTACTCTTTTATATTTCATCTGAATAATAATTTACGCATAATGGATCAAAATTTAAACTTTAGACTAAATTTGAAAATGTTTTTTAAAATAGAATAAAATTACGCTTTGACGCATAAACTCATAAAATGTAAAACTTTATTTCATTCTATCACACATATGAATAATTATTTCAAAATAAAAGTATATTTGAAGGTTTTGACACTTTTTAAATTTATATACCGTTTTATAATTTGATTAATGATACAGCAATTTATAAGAGCCAATTATAAGCCTTAATTGTGTCTTTCATCAGACTGCAGTTGTTTTCATAATAAATTATAACACTTAGCTTTATCAAATTGTCACATTTTATCTCGACTTCGTGTTGTCAGGAAGTTACAAATAAATCATGCAAATGTTATAAATGTATTTTTATATTTAATGAACTTGAATTATATATAGGCACAAATGGTTTTTGAAATATTACACTTCATTAATATCAAATAAAATATTCTAGAGCTTATTTACATAATTTTCTCCCAATGAAATTAATATTTAAGTACTTCTGTATCGGTTGTTTTGAAAAATAGTTTTTAATATTAGTATGTAAAGTCATATAGAATAAATTATTGGTGTGTAACCAAGTAAACAAAGCATTAAAATTAAGATTCAATTTATAATTTGCATCGATGTTTAGATATGAATTTTATAATATAAATTATAATAATGATATCGAAGGATTATTTATAAGTAACTAATTTATTTAACTTTTATTCAATTTAAATCAACTATATTTATTCAATTTTAATCAACTATATTAAGAATTAAAATTCAAAAGAACTACAGTTTATTATTAGTTGAGTTGATATACATTACACAACTCTGACGAAGCAAACGAAAAATGTAAGTTATTCAGTGACAGTTATTCCTGACTTTTTTAAATGTCATTGATAGATACCGAAAAAAAAACTTACTCTGCCATTTTTTTGTAAATAATATTTTAACTATTTATTAAATTTTAAATTTTATTTTAAATTTAAAGTGTTATATTTTTAGAATTTAGAGAAAATACTCCTCACAATATTAATGTTTGGTATTATTTTTATAGATTTACAATATTTCGATTAAAATAAATCCACCACATTTCTCCCAAAATTTCATTATAAAATGATTCTCCAATGAATTTATAAAATTTTAATAACAACCCTATCTATTTTAATTATACTATAAGATTTTATGGATAATTTCTTGCAAAGAATAAGTTTAGAGTTATTCGTGACTTTTTTAAAAGCTTTTATTTTTTGCGTCTCATGAAAAACAGGATTTGAATTTAATTTATTTAATACATAATTTACGTTGAATAAACTTATGGGGTTAATTTTAATATTCTATTCAATTGCAACAATATATGACTAAAACTTTTAGTGTGTAATTATAGTGAAAGATGTACATTTAAACTTAAAATGTCCAAAATGTATGGATTAATCAAAAATCTAATTTAAAATATTAATACTAAATAGTTTTCGTGATCACTTTAAATACTTTTAAAGCTAAATAAATGTTAGCAAAATGCATTAGTATTTTCATATTTCAAGTCAAATAATTAGATAATGCTCAGTCTGAAGTAAAATATTCTATACAATGCATTAGATATAACTATTAGACATAATATTTTGCATATTGATTAAAAATTTATATAAAAAAAGAAATTCGATTCATTTTTTCAAGAAAAAATATTAATCATATTGTATCATTGCTGGATAATTGGAAATTAGAAGATTTTTTTTCCATTTTATTATGAAATAAGTGTTTAGAATATTTATCAGTTTTCTCCTCTACAATCTATATATAAGATCTATAAATTAAAACAATAATATTAAAAACTACGCAACATTTTGAAATTGCAGAACCATATTTTTTGGATATGAATAAATTTCTATCTCATGATTGTGTTTATTAATATTTAAATATTTTATTAGATTCTTAATAGATACTTATGTTCTATACGCCTATAACTTAATTAAGCCACCAGTAATAATTTTCAAAAATCTTAACATTGTTTTTATCATTGAAAACTAATATATTTACCTGAAAATGTTTTGCAGAATTTACCATTAAATTGCTATCCTTATCTAATTTATACAATGCTAAATTGGAAAAATTTCATATCTTAAATATTATCGAATGATTTAATGTAATATATTTATTAAAGCAAGTAATATTGAAGTATATATAACTATGTAAAATCATAATGCCTTTATCTAATTATAATTAGCTGTCATGCTATTTAATAAGATTTCGGTAATGGTGGCATTTATTAAATATGGTTTCAAAATTAGCTTAAAGCTAAGAAAAAGTAATTTTTTCTATTCGGTTATTTTATTTGTTTAATTATTTTATTTCATTTTTAATTTCAGTGTGCACATGTTTGTATTATGATGATTTTAAAGATTTTATTACAAGAACTTGAGATGATGAAATTTCTAACTTAAAAAAATTAGAAAATAACCTTAAAACAGTAGTTTTAGAAAGATATTTACTTAACAATTTGTTCTATGATTTTAACAATGATCGAGTTCATGTTATAGGTCTGAAACAAATTTGACTACTTTCTCCAGGGGGAAGAAAATAATTAATGGCTTTCCTGATGAAAAAATTTTAAATTGATTATTCAATGCATTGGATTTACAAAATAAAATTACCATAATTTTGATATAACATGAAAAATTTTTAGATACTTAGACTTGAATATTATTAGTTAAGATTTTCTGATATTATTCAATATTTCACACATAAATTTCTTGATATTTGTTTTTCTTTTTTTGTGAAAAGAAAATTGTTATATAAGACCGTTCTAAAGCTACTTTTCTTCCTTTATCAGCATTTTCATGTAGTTCAAATAGATATTATCAGTTATGAGGTTCATCCTTAAAATAATTTGGTATGAGACATGGAAAACATATTTCATTTTGCTTTTGACTATTTCCAATATATTTTTGGTCAAATTAAATTTGTAATTAATGATAAAAATATTTGAAAAAATATCTATCCTAAAATTCGTTTTTAAAAATGCATCATTATTTTGAAAGAAATATCATAAAAACAATATGCTTTGTATAATTTACTGTAAATACAACCTGAAATATAATGCATTTCATATTCTTGTTCCAGCCGCCTAACCTGTGTAGTGGTTAGCATAACTGACTACGGATGGGGAGGACCTGGGTTCGAGTCCCGGCTCGGGCATGGATGTACTTTCTCTCTCTCTGTGTTTCTTGTCCTTTCCTCAGATGATGAATGAATTGGCCCGCCCTATAAACGGGTTTGTGATGGTGTGGCGTGGGCGATGCTACTCGTACCTCCTGACTTGGTTCACAGGTGCCCAGCGGTTAACTATAAAATGAGTAGCAGTTTCAGGCCTTGTTGCGGCAAATGGGCTAATGTACTTACTTGCTCAAGGGTGCCCGCCATTGGAAATAAAAGAAATATTTTCGTTCCATACTTTCGTATAAGCAAATGTAAATTTTAAAAACTATTGAAAGTTGATAGAAATTATATCAAAATATTTTATGCTGCGTCACTATAAAAAATTGTAAACTTCAATAACATTTATGAATAACGCGAGATATTACAAAGCACGTTTTCATAAATTTATTTTTAAAAATTATAATGTAATTTCGCTGGAAGCAATGTATTTATCTGTTCTCTTGATAACGATGAACTTTTTTTTTTTCATCAAAATGATTCCCATAACAAATTGAATACTTCCAACAATCTAATTTTTTTATTTCAGAATAATTTCTAAATTGAAATATTTTCAAGTAAAAACGTCTATTATTTTATATTTGTTTTTATTTTTCAGTTGGTTAAAAAGTTAAAAAAGGTAAATATATACTGACTAAAACTACTTAATCACAAGCAATGAGTGAAAACATTTAATTTCATTTTCAAAACTTTACATATTGTAATAATAAAAATAATAAATATTATTATTATAGGATTATATAAAGTAGAAAAATTCATTAAATATTAATCAAATATAATATGATTTACGAGCTAATTGCAAGATTTTTATTTAAGAAATATTAGGTGTCATTTCATATATATTTTTGGAAGAATTCCCTTTTTTAAGCTTATATTTTAATGCTAATTTAAAAATTAAAATAAATATAATTTAATTTATAAATGCACATTAATGACTGCATGTACTCATCAAATCTATTCAGAAAAGTTATGGATGATTCGTATTTATTTAATGCCTCAATATCAACAATCGGATATTTTTTATGAAATAAAGAGTAAAGTACATTTACCATCATAATTTGGCAGAAACATTAATTAACTTTAATGACACCTAATGGCTTCTCTATTATATTTTATGGGATAAAATGAAGTCTAATAAGTGCTCCATTTTACTGACGACATTGCTTAGCTACCACTAAGTAAACAGGAAATTTATTATTAATTATGTGAGACAAATTTTATTATTATTTTGCAATTTTGCATTACATTCAAGTTGTATTAGCTTCATCTGTAAACAATTAAAAATATTGCCTTGCAATTGCTGAGTTAAGCTACTTAGTATCATACTTAGAAATTTCCATAAAATTTTCCATCATTTAAATAAATTAAAATGTATATTACCTAATAATTAATTCTTATTCATATAATTTTTAATCATAAAAATATTCATAAAAATCTTCTGAATAATTTTGTTAAAAATACAGACATATATCAAAAGAATACTTTCACACAAACTTAGAACGCATAACAAGAGCTAAATTAATTGAGCTTTAAATTTCAAAATTTGAAACACATTCAATAAAAACAAATAATTTTTTTTAATAAAATAAACTATAACAAGTTTTTATTAGTTAAAATTTTTAACAGTAACTTTTTAAATATTTTTCAATGTCAAACCTCTTTGAAAAATGTAATTGTATTTCAAACTAATTTAATATTTTTATTACTTAAACAGAGCATTTTATTAAGCACATTAAATGTTTAATTAAAAACACTATATAAATAATCCCATATATAAAATTAATTCATTAAAAAATTTAATAAAACAAGTTCATAATCTTTTTTAATTTTTTTAAAATATGAAATATATTTTGTAATAATATAATTCAATAATTATACTACTATCATTTTTTAAATAAATTCGTTAATTTTTTTACATGTGTACATAACTTGCAATGTTTGCAATGGGGGAAGTTAACAAATAAAATAGTATTCATTTTAACAGTATAAATTAACTATTAAGATTCTATTAAATTCTTTATTTTGCTTTGATTTGTTAAAGTTTATGGTATAATTAATATAAATTCTTATGTATATTACTGTTACTTTTCCCGCTTTTAAAATATCAGTCATTCAATGATGGTAACAATGATGGTAACATTCATATCCTAACTAGTTTGCATAAAGTAACTCTTTGAACAAAAAATATATTTTGGAAATACGTAGCTCAAATTTTATTTAAAAAAATGCATAAATTTTAATTTAAGTAATTTGAAACAACCAGTATTAAAAATAATTTGGTACATACATTATTATTTTTAAAAAGATTGATATGGGATAATTTTGGTGCAGTGAATTATTGCAAATATTTATTTTTACATTCAGGAAATGTACATTTCACTACATTACATTATGTAACGAAGAATACATTATGAATTAATATTACGTAATGAAATTTTAAGAGTTTTGTAATGGTTAATTCTTTATATAAAATATTACATTCATAAAATACAATTATTTTAGGATTAAACTATGGAATAAATTATGAATTATCTTAAAACAAATTATGAATTAAATACAATTTAGGAATAAATTATGTATTCGAAAAAGCATTATTTTATGACTATTTAAATATTTTGAATATATATGAATATTTTTTTACATGACAGCAAGAAAATAATGCGAAATTTCTAGTATAATATAAAATTACCAATAAAGTTCAATTTTTCACTTTATGACACTTGATTTCATAAAATTTTACTACCATATGCAACATATAATAATTAATTTATTATAAATAACATAAATTTCTTATATATATATATATATATATATAAGTGGTAGATAAATGGAGCACTCTAAATTGCCAAATTTTTAATATTTAAAATTCATTATTTAATTTGTGCTTAAAATTTTAACCATCAATATTCTACTCAAACATATTTATTCTTAATTTATGTATTCAAAAAACAATGCTTTCTGTTGTCAAAAAGCTATATTTTGATGCAGAAAAATATTGTATTGCTTTTATTTCAAAGAAATTCTTCCTTTTTTGGTAAAAAAGGTTAATAATAAATATAAATGAATAAGGAACAAATATAAACAAATATTCTTTATACAAATAAAGAATATTAAATTACTTATTGACATTTAATATTTCAAAATAACAGTGAGAGAGAAAAAATAGAGAATGATGGTTGACAAAGAACAATTGAAATTAAAAACAAATTAATTTTTGTATTTCAATCTTTAAACTAAAAAGTAATTTCAAACAATATTCTTATTTATAAAATCTGGCTTACATAAACTTTATAAAATTTGAGTTTCATATATTAAATTTATAAGTAAATATAAGTTTTGTTTCTAATTATAAATATATTAAGAAATTACCTCCAAAATGCCTTAAAGAATCGCTGGTCCCTTTCTCTTGAGACATACTGTCTTTCTCTTCTGGTTCTGGTGATACTTGAGTGGGCATACAATTTTTAAAAATACATTCGGTGCTTCAGTGAGATGTAAAAAATGGAACAGATATTACTAACAATGAAAGTAAATTGTAATTAATCAAACAGAAATGTAAATACTTTAAGCTATCATACAGAATATGTTATTGCAGTGAAAGCAAACTCCAATGATGAATGCTATATTTACAATTATTTATTTTAGATTTGCATATGTTTCATTATAAAAGTATTTAGAGCTGTTTTTAAAATCGTGTGCTGTTGATATAGGTGAGAGAAAAATGATTTTGGTGCCTGCAAAACAAAACGTAACTTCATCGATTAGCAACAGCGCTAAAATTGCAGTTTTTAGAAACAGGTCCGATGCAGAAGCCGCCATAAACTGGGTTGCCAAGCGAATGACATCGCGCCAATAGCACCCTGTAACCGAATTTCGATATTCATTTTCATGAAAAAAAGGTAGTGATAATCAAAAGGTTAGATTTATGAATTTTTTTACAAAAATATAAAATAAGGGTAATTGGATAAAGTAGCACTTGTTGGAATGGTTTAAAAATCACCGAATTAGTGAAACTGTTAGAAAATATGTTAATCAAGTATAATTTTCATACATATATTGATGTTTTATGCTAGAAATAACAAAATATTGTGCATGCAATTCTTCATTAGATAAAATATTTTAAACAATTTAATTCCGTGAGTAAATATCAATAACTAGAGAAAATACACATATCATAAATTTAAAAGCTTCAAAAAATAAAATATTTAAAATAGGAATAATATAATCAAAAGCGTAATATATGTTTGTGTAAATATAGAAAATATCCATAAAGTTAATAAAAATTTTGATTAATTTATGCTACATCTAAAAATTCAAGTAGGGGATTTCTGACTCATAAATTATATATTCACTTCAATAACAAACCCACATGTAATTTATTCCAATGAATTGAAGTAAATTTATTTCATTTCAGTTATTGCTCTTACTTTTAAGTGATTTCAAACTTTAAACTGAAATACAAAGTAAATATCACATATTTATATTTGAAGAACTTTATCTTGAGATAAGTATAAAAATATGTCGTAGAAATTGTTAACTTAAATTAATTGAAACAAGCACAAAGTTTTAAATAGTATATAACCTATGTAATAAAATCTTCAAAATACTTTCATAAAATATTGCAAATTAATACTAAATGCCTTAATATTTCAAGAAAATGTTTAAATTATTATTAATTTCTAAAGTTTTTTTGCTTACTTTACTTGCAAGTTATACAATACAATGAATTTATTCTTTATGTATTTTTCAAAGTCTCTAGTTTATTTGGTAAATTTTATTTTTTAAAGAATCTAATTTTATTTTCAAAACATTTTTTTATTTGTTAATTTTTTTTATCTTAAAATAACTATTCTTTATAAAAAAATAATTTTATTATTTCTTATTTATACGTGATCAAAATAAAAATTAAAATATATATTTTCCAAATATTTGAAATTATTTTCGTATTAATAGTTTTTTATTATTAATAAAATACACACTGGAATTTATAAATACTACTTCCATTATTACTTAATAAAATTAAACGCAAAAACTGTAATCACACAATCGCTGATCATTATTTGTATCAAAATTTTTTTTAACATAAAAGACAGTTTAGACAAGAAAATGTTTACATTTTGTTTTACGATAACTCGAGGAATTCATTTGAATATCGAAAAGAAACTTTTTAACAATCTTTAGTTAAAAAATTACACAACATTTGACCTATCAAATAACATGAATATATTTAGATTTTACACATAAATATAATATATACACATCAATTTAAAATTTCAACACTTTTAATTGATAATAATTTAATGATTGCTTTCATTCGTATTTGTTTTTCTATTGTAAAACATTTTTGCTAAATGTATGCACATTTTGAGTTCTACTTTTCCTATAATCTTTTTATGATTGTGTGTGTGACTCAGTTTGAGGAAATTTAAAAAAGAACAAATGATATAATTGAAAACATATAGATGTTTTTAATGGTTCAAATACTTTAACTATAATATTTAAGTGATTTGGTAATTACTTAAAGAAAAATTTAAAATTTTATAAACTGAAAAACATGAATCCTTTATAATTTTTGATAAATGGTCAGCGAAAGCATGTTCTTTTTTTAAGAATAAATTATTTGTAAATTATAGTTGTTAGAATTGTAATTAATATCCAGTTTTGTGATTATATTTATATTTCATCTTTTCCCTGGTGATTATTAACTGACGGTATCAATATTCCTTACTGATTGCAACATTAAATTGTAAAGCGGAAATAAATATCATTTATTTATAGTTTTTTTCAAGTAAAATGAATTCAGCTGTTTTCTCTCTTATAATGTAATTTAATTTCAAATGTTATGTTTTAAGGATCATTCGGCTAAATTGTTAATTTATGTTGCGATTAATTTTATAGAAAGAAGTTTCTGAAATGGGAAACGTTTTACAACTAATATAGGAGAGAAGAAAACGTAAGTATTGTTACTTACTCAAATCTAGGATAGTGCGCCAAATGTTGTCCGCGTATCATCTTTCTCCCCCATCTTTTCGTTTCCATGACAACCTAGCTCATCGAGATCATCTCTCTTTTTCTCACGATCCCAAAAATATTCCCACTCTTCTAATCTCTTTGATTCAGCAAAATGCAATGTTTCTAAATTGAAATTGTTTCTTAACCACTCCCACTTTAAATAAATAGAAGCCTTAAAGACGTCAAGAGTTCATTAATTACATCAAAATTTGCTTAAACTAAATATGGAAGCATAAATTAATCTAAATATAGAGTGTTAAATTCTTTAATGTTCTATGCACTAAAATTGCACAATTATAAAGGTTTAGGTTTTAAAGGTTAGCCTACTTTAAATCCCTGAAATTCGCAGTTTTTTAATGAAATTTCTTGTCTTCAAAATTTTTACAATAAAGAACTTCACTGGATAAATTTGTTTGACTTGCTAATGCAAAAACATCAATGTATTAAAAGTTAATAAATAATAGTTAACATTTTAATGTTCTTTAACAAAGAACAATATTTGAAGTTCTTAAATTGCTTATAAGCTTCAAAGTTCCTGATATTATTTTAAAAATTTCAAATAATAAATGGAGATTTTTTGTATACTAATGCTGTACTTGAAGTTTCAGAATTGTACTTAAATCTTGTATCTATCATGGTACAAACTTTCTTCTTCTAAAGATGTCTGTATTATTTATTAACATATATTCATATGCAATTATATTAAATCTGTGTTGTTGTAAGCTCAACTGTAAAAATAACTTCCATATAAAAAGAGTAACCTTCTCGTATTTTTAAAATTATGACAAAGGATATTTTAATTCTTATTTAAATATTTTGCTTTTTAATAAAATGTATAAGTCTTACTCTTAAATAATAGTTTGTCAGTTCAAATCACTGGAAGGTGGATAGGTTAAAACTATCCACCTGATTTAGATTTTTTTAATTAATTTTAATTTAATTAAGAGTTTAAATAATATAATTGGAAAAATCTTTGTCTGCTTCGGAAGCTTTGCGTAAATAAAAGTTTTGATAGGAAATATATATATATATATATATATATATATATATATATATATATATATATATAAACGGAGTCACGTGTTTGAGTTTTTTACTTAATAATAATTAAGGAATATTGTCACAAGGTAGGGTTTATGATATATCCCGAAGTATAACTATTTTATGACTCTACAAATTAATTTTTATCAAATTAATTGTCAGACTTCTACATTAAAATCAAGTGAATCAATGAAATTGTGATCTATCAACGTATGAAGTAGCAGTTAACAAAAGTATTTTGACAAGTTCAGAAATAAACCTCTTACACTCAAGGCTATCACAGTGGATTCTTTAATTTCATGATATATAACTGATTGAAAGAAATATTACAATTAGACATTAACAACACTAAATAATAATAACAATAATAATAAAGTCAATGAAGATATGAATTATTCAATGAACTTATCAAAATATTTTCTGTAATATATAAATTGAATTATTCTGTCTAAAATTATAAAATTAAAAATAATCTTTTTTCAAGTATCTATTTCAAATTTATTTTTCAAATTTCAGTGATATCTTTGTTTTAATAAGTTTTAGCTATCTAAGTTAGACAGTTGAAAATTCTGGATTTAACGTAGTTTCAAAAATCTGAAGAAAAATATTTCTCATTAGACATAATATTTAACTCGTAGTGTTAAATTTATAGATAACTTACTGGAAAAATAAGTCTTGTCTATGTGTCAATCTTGTGAAAAATGATTTTAAACTGCTAATAAAAATATCGAATAAAATCCAAAACAAGACACAAATTGAACATTAACTGCTTAATGTTTTGTGTTAAGAGAGAAAAACAACTTTTCCTTTTTTCTCACCTGGTTCCTTATAATTTTTAAGAGGGAGTTCCATTTTTAGCTGGTTATGAAAAATATGTAACATCCGATAGCTTGCTGTGGACAACATTTGGTTTAATGCCAAATATATGACAGTTCACGTGTTTTAATGCAAAAACTTCCCCCAGCAATCTAAATTTAGAAATTTCCGATACCAAAAAGGAAAAGTTTAATGATAGAATTTGTCATCGTTTAGCGAAGTAATGACAGTTTATTCTAGAAAAGGATGGTTTTTTATGCTAAAAAAGATTTTTCTCCAGGGAAAGTTTTATTCAATTAATCCTTAAGAAATTCTTTACGAAATGAATTTAAATTAATAATAAAAGAACCTAAATGTATAAATCAATTCTTTCATTTGGAACAAATCCGGAACAAAAGTATTTTTAGTTTCTTTAGTTTATTTCCATTAACGTAGATTTTACTGCCAATTTAAAATGCAATGATTTAAAAAATATATTATGTATGGTGTAAATAAATATAGTTATTTTAATAAATAATAAGAAAAAACACATTTATTGTTTTTTAATATTTGTTTTCATATACGTTGTATTAGTTTTATTAATAAATTCATCTGATTGCATCCCCATATATTATATTATTAGAAATTATATTGTCAGTTTAACTCAAAAATAATGAAACTCATGTAAATTTTGTGTCAAAACATTTTCCCATGTCATTTTTAACTTACATATAAAGGGAAATTTTCATAAAGAAATCGTTAACATTAAAGAAATATATTGTGAAGTGATTTTTTTATTCTCTAAAGCTTATGAAGTACAATAATTTGAAAATTCGGATAACATATTAACTTTATTACTCTTAATCTTCAAAATTATTGTTAATTTATGAACACTTTTTTTTAATCTTTCTATAGCATAAAAGTTTTAGATAAATTTGTTCTTGTTTACTGTTTAATATCCTTGAATAAATGAAGTAAATTGAATTTGAACAGTTTTGTATAAGTATATATGTACAAAATATGTAATAAAACTATAAGGTGTAGAATAATATATTAATTACACTGCTTAAAATATTAAAAAATAAATTATGCAATGTTAGCTAATTAATCTTTAATATACATGAAATTATAATATTTAACTTAAAAATAAGCGTTAAGAAAAATTTTCGTGTTTAAATATTTTTAGTTATTGACATTTTAAAGAGTATTTTTTAAAGAAAAAAATCAATTCTTTCAACTAAAAAATAATATTATATTTTATAAATTTTTACTGATAATGTATAAAATGAAATTTATTCGAAATAATTAATTGTAATTGAATTTTTTTATTATGTGTCTACGCAAGCATATATTCCTACATTAAATATACGAATGTATATGTACATATATTTGAAATAGGAAATTTGTATTTGTAATCATTATCATTATCAAAAACATTTTTGCTAGTTGCTCGTGAAATTGAAAACGAGTCGAAATAAAAATCAGATGGGATATCTTCTGAAATATTCTGCTGTATGCAATAAATTATGAATTTTCTTTGGATCGTGTATCGTCTCAGAACAGAGGAATCAAAATAAAAAAGCAACATAATTTCACAAATAATATGTATGCATTCCTTTGATAAAAAAGAAAAAAAAAAAACAGCGGATAGAAGAAAGTTCCCAAAATAAAAGTTTTAAATTTGTAATTGTCTTTATCTTCAATTTTATGTATGAAACTATTTATTTATTGAAAATACATTAGTGTGCTAAAGATTGAAATGTATTGTGATTAAAATATTATTTTTGTTAGGTATAATATCATGTAAATATGTAAGATAATTTTCATTTTTTCATGCAAAAAAAATTTATATTTGCGCAAAAAAGATTTTCGAAAACTTTATACGTTCTTTGAGATTAAGATATATTTGAAAAGTTGATTTTTGACTGCGTGTGTTATTTTCTATTAGTAAATCTCAGAACTTTCCAGTTTTGAAATCAGTTTTACGATTTGCTTTATGCCAATTAGAAATTAAGTTGTAGGAATTTTAAAATTGAAACACGAGAGAGAAAGCTACATTTTCAATACAGAAGTGGTGAAGGAAAGTGGTATTTTACCTTTTTCACAATTCTTTTTTTTTAATTTATATGATTTTCCATAATGTGTTTTTTGATAGATATGAGGTCGTTATTTGCTTTTTACATTCGGAAAAAAAGTGGCAACATTATCGCTGTCACAAGCGAAACTCATCAAAGACGATTTTCGCAAAACTTTGTTTTTCCCAATGTCTCCAAACCGTAAATTCGATACCTTAAGTAATAATGAAGATATTTGAATGAAACCTTGCCTACTTATTTTAAATAAATATTTATATAATGATGCAAAATTTTATATATGTATGAAGAGCTTCTTCATTTACAGCGATTTTCAAAGGGAATTTTCAGTAAAATATCCATATTGCTGTATATTTTTAACCATATTTTCTTTGTCTCTCAATATTGTTCTTAGATTTTGCTTCATTTCAAAGAACATTGTCACATCAACTTTATGTCTAAACTAAATTAATATTGAGCATTACAATTTTCTGTAATATTAACGGTTTTGCTAAAATTTCACTAAAATTTACCAGAAAATAACCTATTTCCCAAAAATGATGCTATTTAAAATTTTTTGCTAATTTTATGGTTTTCCGTTACAATTTACCTGAGAACAAGACAAAAGAAAATTGAAATTAGTTTTTAAGAAAGATTACTCCAAAATAAGCGGACTCTTTAAATCTATTAGCTGTAGCAGAAAGTAAATTAATTTTTACATTATAGTATATAGCATAAAATATTTATTCAGTTTCGAAGTAAAGTGATAAAATAACAAGAATTCAATGTTTATAAGTAATTAGTATTCCATATATGTAAATATATCAAACTAACTTTTTTTTTAAATTTTGTACAATTCCCTTATACATTTTATACGATAATCGATAATCAGGAATTGTAACAGGAAGAAAGAAATCACAATTACTGTCATAAATATTTGCGTCATGTATTGTTTTAAAAAGTTTACATTTATAGAAACTACTAAAAATTGTAGAAATATTTCCTTCTTATTTCATAAACTAAATAATTATCATTCATTGTAAAATTTTATTTAATTGCGAAAGCTTATTCCTAGCGAAAACTGCTTAGCATATCGTTTCTATGATCGATTGCGGAGGTATAAAGGAATAGTACCTTAACATTTTAATTAAGCAAACGAACAATTAATTAAATTCAACTGCTTTTAAATATTTAAATAATTTCCTGTAAGTTTATAATTATTATAATCCATCCAATATACCTATATGATTATACTTATAGAAAAATTCTGCTTATTATTAGTTGTTTGTCTTGAATTTCTTGGAAATGGATTTAAAAAATATAATTTGATCAAATTGCTATTTGACAACCGTTTCGCATTCTTTGTTCCATTATAAAATAAAACATTTAAAAACTAAATTCATTAAGTTTTTATTGAAGAAATTAACGAATCTTACTAGTTATTTTTAATTTATAAGAACAAAATAAAAATTGTTAATTTAAAATAAAATAAGGAGACTAAATTTCATATATTATTTTTATTAGTTTTCTTTACAGCAGTTATTTAAACTTTTGATTTAAAAGTTAATGTTAGGAAAATTTTTCTAAGCAAAGTGAATTAAAATTTTCCAAGTAAAAATTTCTAAGACTAAATACTTTGATAAGTTAATAAATAAAAGTTGATATGAGGTTATTTTTTCTCAAAACAGTACTTACAAAATAACAATATATGGTTATAAATTTATCTGATTGTCTTTTATTTCTGTTAAAAAAGTCTGTTTAAGTTATTGATCTTATGTTTAGTTATATTCATCATTAGATGGTGCTTCAACATTAGGTACTTGTTATATGATAAATACAAATTGTAAATTGCTTGTATTAGTATTTATGAATATTCGTAATTCAATTTTTCAAAGTTCCCATTTCATTTATATCTTGCATAACAATACTTTTTAATTTTACAATACTTTTTAATTTTTCTATAGCCGCATAACAATACATTTTAATTTTTACAACGTCCGTTAATAATAAACTGTTTGATATTTATATTTTTTTCGAACTCTTCAACACTTAAATAAATTGAGCAATTTTTACCAATAAGTGAAAAAAGTATTATTTTGACGGGAAAAAAGGGGAATTTGATGAAGGAAGTTTCTTATCAGAATTGCTTTTGAGGAAATGATCGAATATAATGAAGTAGTTTATATTGTGTATCACTGACAATTGTTAAAATTAAATGCAAAGTTAATTTTATCGATCTAGATACTGACTGTCATATGCTAATTAATTAATGATCACAGGACAAAATGATGGAATAATTATCAGCGTAGAACTGCTAGGTTCAAATTTAATAGATGTGTATATGTATATGGTATCAAATAAATAAATAACAAATCGTGAAAAATATTCGACAAGTGATTTTGATGTCATGGGAATTTAATCCATTAAATTTTACGGAAACAGAAAGGTTAAATCAAAATGTAGACCATCATGTCATTTAGTATATTATTTTTTGAAATTATTGGTATATTAATTTTTCCAAAGAAAAATACATTAAATATTTTTCTCCTAGGCTCTGCAACAAAGCAATCCTTTAAAAAATATAATGTAATACTTATGTTTCACTAAATTTTTTAAAAATACAACACCAAAAATATACAGGAAAAATTTTTATTATAAAATTAAGTTAACTGCTTTAGTTTATGAGCAATTCAATAATTCCATTAATTATAGTATGTTTCCAGTCTCTAAAAAATTATTAAATGGCTTCAATAATACATATTATTATTTTTTTTTACTCTTACACAGCTTGATTTACTTTTCTTACAGAAAAAAAAAATAAATATTAATTCGTTTCTCGAAACAATTTCTGTATTAAATAATCTTAACTAAATGTATTGTCCTTGGTTCATTTATTCATTAACAGTTAAGAAATAGGTGTTAAAAGAATATCAATTTTTATTTAAATTGAAACAGTTTCGAGAGATGATGAAACTTTTCTAAGAATATTCCTGGATATTCTAGACAATTCTGCTTTTTGTTATTCTTCATTACTTTTCTTCTAAACCAATAATTTCCCATTAATTTTTCGAATGAGGTTCGAGCAAATGTATTCATAAAAATACCATTGACATTAAAATACGATACATTTGATGAGTAAATAAGAGATATAATTGCTCGATAAATGATATTTGGTTATAGAACAATAAATTATTTGAAGTTATAATTCTTAATTTTATGAGCACTTTTTCATAGTTTATTAGACAGCATCCTATTTCAATATAAAAATTTTATTACAGTCATTAAAGCTCTTATTTTAATTTTTAAGAGCTAATTAGTTTTAAATAATTTATATTTGAAATGAATTAATGAAATATGGAATGAATATTTATAATTTCATATGCAGAAAATTACATCTCGTTACCAATTAACCCTCTAAACATATGCTTGAACATATTACATTGATGCATATGCTCTTTTAAAGAATAAAAGTTATGTCCTCAAAGATGTCATCAATACTTTCATCTAAAACATTGATTATATATTTATTACATTCCATCTCTTTAAGTTCTTCAGTCTTATAATATTTACTAAAATATTTTTTATCAATGTTACTTGCACATTTTATAAACATTAATTTAATAATTATGTATATTAATGTAATTATTTTTATAACATTAATTTAATTATAATAAATTGAAATAATTTAAATTTTATTTTCTCTTAGTTATTAATTCACTTCATAAACAATAAACTATAAATTCATAAGCAATAAATAAGTATTTCTACAATATTTGTTAAAATTTTCATAAATTTACTTCTGTTAAATTATTTTGGGCATAGCAAAACAATATCGAAAAATATATTTTCATGTATCATACATCTGAATTTTATTTTTTAATTAATTACATCTCAAATATTGTTTGTTTGATATCATTGGTCTCTTTGAGGACTGATTCAACTAACAAACATGGTGGTTAAAGTACATATATAGTTTCAGCAATAAAATAAAAGCTGACCACAATGAATAACAACGCTAGAGGTAGGAACTAAACATTTGAGATTTTTCAATAAAAACCAGAATGCTCACTTTTTAGACTACAGCAGCATCCAAGTTGTTATTGCACATATATACACTAAATTTTAAACATAAAAATGAACCTATGAAAAAAAAAATTATTTAAATAAATTATAAAAAAAAATTTAGCATCAAAAATAAAAAAAATAAATGAAAATTCAGAATGCAAATGATATATCTCACATAAAATTAAAAAATAAATAAAAATTCAGAATGCGAATGATATATCTCACATAAAATTACAGAGGGAGATTTAACAGTTGTTGAAAAATATTTCAGCTTACAATGCAGATATGATAAGATAACCAGTGAGCTTATTTTCCAACGATGATTAGGTGAAATTTTCATTCATGAAAGATGTTACTGTGAAAAATATCTTTAACTCGTTTACCATGAATAGTTGGGAAAGTTGAGGGATTAAAAAATTTTCAAATTATTAACACAGAGCTGAAATCTTTAAGAGAAATTATAAATAACACACCGAGAAAAACAATATATATTATTTCACTCAATAATTCTAGAGGATTGTTGAATTCTATCTGCGTTGCTGTCAACAAAAATCAGAAGTATTGCAGTATCACAATAAATTCATTCCATCCCATTTTCTGAGAACCATTGAGTTGTATATAAACAGGAGTGAGTTATCAGCGAGCCACCTCCACGAACCACACCTTTGATAAGTATAACAGAAAAAATCATAAATGCAAAGAACTTTTTCTATGAAAGGCAAGATAAATAAGGCATTTTCATTAATA
>JAPDSC010073512.1:10825-23059 GCA_026290005.1 Latrodectus geometricus | reverse complement strand
TAGTATGTCTGTTAGCAATATCAGCCGAGTTAAGTTCATTTTTTACGGAGAAAACTGACAGAAAGAAACGTTTGATAGTACTCTTGTATATTTTTTTCAATAGAAATGTAAGAATTTTTCTTCAAATGTATGAAGTTGCTTTAAATCTCAGTTATCACATATTGTTATGTTATTAAATTATTTGTATTTATTTTATTTATACAATTTATTTTTTATATTTTATATGAAATTGTATATTTTTAAACCTATTCTATAAGTTATAATATTTTTTGATTTAGGAAAATAAATTATTTACTTTAAGTCAATAATAATTGAACTTAAAGTAAATAATTTATTTTACTTGCATTTGCTGTAAAATATATTTTAATTTAAAAAAATTGTTAATAAAAAACATGTCTTGAATATCATTTAAAAAACATTAAGTCAATATGTTTTTCAAGTAAGATTGGTTGATACATCCATAAAATATACTAATTTTATTTTATGAATTCATTAATTACTTTATATATCTAAATTACTGGAACAATAAAGATTATCGATCACTTAATTTATAGCAGTATACTTGCATTAATATTTTCATAGTTTGATTTACAAACAATGTTCAGCAAAAATGTTTTCAAGTATTAAACTTCAAGTATAAAAATACTTATTTTAATAGCAGAATTACAGAATTTGTATCTATGATTTCAGTTTATTGAATACCAAAAAGGTTCAGAAGATTTTGAAGAAAAGCGAAAGTTTCTTCTAAGGAAGGTTCCTAATTCTAACGAAACATTGATTTATGATTAATAATATGTCAACAAATATTTTTATTTTTAATAATAGTAAAGGGTTACTAAAAATTCACATTAAGCAAATAAAATATATTACTTTACCAATAACTATAATTATTTTAGTAATTTTATAAAATGTGATTTTAATTAATGATAAAAATAACCAAATAATATTTAACATGAAAAATGTACATTTTTAATTCATGAAAAATTATTTATGTTTTTGTATATTGGTTGAGTTAATGATATTCCCAATTCTCTAATGATGAGTTTAACAGATAATATATATATAATTAAATTTTATACAATATTTTAATTAACTATTCCTATAATGCAATGATTCTTTCATTTCAATGCATTTATTAATATCATATGTTTAATTCCAGAATAAATTAATCTTTATTTGTTAAAATTAAGATTAGACTGCATCTGAACTTTTTTTGCTGTAAAGAGGTCAATATTAAACAAACTTATGTCTCGTATCAACATTCTTTATCTTATATTAACATATCATCAAATTGTTTCTAAAAATCTTCATATTTGGAATATCTGAAAAGAAAGGAATAATATTGTCCGAATTATTATGTTTTAACAGTTTTAATATCCTATTATACATGCGAATGTTAATAAGGATTTTACAATATATTTCATAAAACAATTTGAATTTTCTTACAGCAATATATATTTATGCAATCAAATTTGCAAGCGTTTAAATGTTTTCCTTCTTTTTCAATAGTTCCACCAGTTATAGATGCTCACTATTTTCGAGAAAGTATAACAGTTGATGAGGAAGCTAGAACAAAACTCATGTGTGTTGTTATAAAAGGTGATCCACCTATGCGTTTTCATTGGCTTAAAAACGGACAAACATTTCTTGCACATGGCGATACAACAGTTCAAACGTTTGAAGATACTTCTATTGTGACTTTTAAAAAAGTCGTTTCTAGTGACAGAGGACAGTACACCTGTGTCGCTACGAATATTGCAGCTTCAACCAACAGAACTATGCAATTAATTGTGAACGGTAATATTTTATATTTACATTTTATTCATTCAATTTGTTTTTTTTAATATATTTGTAAAAGTTTCTTTTATTTTTTTATATAGTTTTCGGTTTTAAGTTTCATGGCATATATTTTAATATTTTTATGTGGAAAAGTTTATATAAATTTGATTTTTTTTAAATTTAACTATCACAAGTAATTGAATAATATAGTTTCCTTTTAATACTGAAAATGTATTGTATATAACCAAAAATGTGTTATTACAAAATCTAGACATTTTTTGTGTTATATAATTCAATAGATAATATCTGTTATAAATTCTGATATAAAACTTCTAAATTTTATATGAAAAATTTCATATGAGAATGAATCAATTTATTTAATGAACAAAACTAAATTATTCAAACATAATTTACTTTTAGTATAGAAAATATGCTATATTTTTAAGCAAAATATTTTATTTCATAATCAAGACACTTTTAATTTATATAACTCAATTAGCTTTTTATTCAAGTGAAATACTTTTTATTTGTCTTTTTCTAGCTCGAAGTCTAATTTCAATTGATATGTTTATATCATTTGTTTCAACATTTTTTTAACATGTCATGATATCAAATTATATTTTTAAAGTATTGATAAATTTTAAAATGCAGTAATACTTTATTTAAAACATACTATAAGAATGTTATTGCATATTTATTTAAAGTTATATAATGAATGCGGAAAGTTCAATCATTTTGCAATAATTTAACTATTTAAATATACTTGAAACTATCACAGACAAATACAATTGATTTTTTGCATTCAAATATAGTCAGCACATGAAATCATTAACTAATATTATGCTTTTAACACTAAAAAGTAAGCAAAATATAGAGTTAAATATACAATCATATTTTGAGATACACTGTCTTTTCGCTAAATATTTAAAACTTTATTGTAAGATAATGAAGAAAAGGAAACAAAAACAGATTAATAAATTGTTTTAACTGCTGTAATTTTAAAACTTTCATGTGCATCCTTATTTTTTATAGATTTATTTATTAATAAATACAGGGAAAAAACATACATTACATATGTATTTAATTTAAACTTGCAAATTGTAATTTGTAAAGTTTGGTATGGTTAGTAAATAATTATTAATTTAATTTTAAATTTTTTATTTTATTCAAGAGTTTCTCTGAAATATTTGGAATAATTGCAGTTCCCCCTCAATGGACAGTGGAACCCAAAAATGTTTCTGTTGTTCTTGGAAAAAGAGTCTGGGTTGACTGTGCTGCAGTAGGATTTCCAGCTCCTAATATTATATGGAAAAAACTGCTACATACTGGTAGGAAATATTTGTTCCATATGTATTTCTTGTTATTCATTAAACTCGCTATTAATCAATATTTCTAACTTTACATGTTCAATAAATAAAACTTAAGAGATAATTATTTTGTTAACGATATTTTATAAAATTCTTAATATTTAATTTAAATAAGGCATATTCTTTTAAGAATTAAGGAGGTTTCGTTCAATCATAGCAATAATAGTTTTGAATCTTAAACCAAAAAATTTACTTCCTTAATAAAACTTGTAATTTCTTCAAGAAGAAGCTAGAACTAATGAGCAAAAGTTATTTTTATATTCTGAAAAAAATGAGATTTATGTTCCAAATATTAATACTATTATTAATATCTAAACAAGCCTAAGATTACAAATTAAACTAAATTTAGCTAGTCAATTAATAAAGAAGTTTTTTGATATAATAGAATCACTGCAATTAATACTCTCTTCATATAACAAAAGTTTTGAATGTATTATTAAATAAAAAATATTTTGAGGGAAAATGAAATTTATTATAACCGGTGTTCAGACTTCTACAATTATTTTAAAAATTATTCAAAATTAAAACAAAAGTAATGTTTAAGCAGGTATCTATCTTCATTAAAGTTTGCTATTACTTCTTGAGATATTAAACATGGACTATTAATAGATATTTATAAAATGATACCTCACGTCATCTAAATAACTTAAGAGAAATCTTCACATTGTGTAAAATTATCTAAGTTATAAAAATGCATTTTGTCATCAGTTATAACATTTGATAATGGTTAATGGAATTTGATAAATAATAATAAATTTAATAATCTAAATTTCCTCTACACTCCTTAATTGTGATGGTATTAATTCATAAGTCAATATTTTATAATAATTTCTCAAAAACTAGCCATAGATTAAGTCTATTTTCTGACTGAACATATTGGCTTTTGAAACCAATGCATTATACAGTTAAAATGTTTTATTCTAGACATTAGACTTATTTATGTAGAAATTATTTTGACGTTATTTGTCATAATCACCTTTGGAAATATTTCAGATTATTCAATAAATTGTTGTTTTAGAGTTTGTAGTAATTTTGAGATGTTTACAACTTTGTTCTGAAATTTAGTAAGAAAGAAATTAACTAGTATTAAATATTTCAACAACAGAGAGTTTTTTTTTTTATCTTTATATTTAAGTGGAATGGGGTTTTTACATTTTATATTACAATTAATGTTATTATGAATATGTAAACAGAATTTAGAATTTATACAATTTAAGATTTTAAATAATTTTTTACGGTACTTAATTTTAAATAAAATATAATTGGCTGTCGTCATTCCCATAAAATATAATAGTTTTGCAAAATATGTATCCATAACTTGAAATAAATCATATATTGATAAGATAATACCAAGTTTATATCTATAAAATGTCTAATCAAGTTTAAAAATAAAGCACATAAAATTGGGGTATTTATCAAATAATAAAATACAATATTAGTATTTTATTGTTTGTTAAAAGTATACTTTTTCTTTATCCTAGAAAATATTCAAAATATTCTAAATAATGAAAAATTATTGAATTATTAACTGAATGTGTTTCTCAAAAATTGTAAGAAAACTCCAAACTTCTGCTGCAACATCTATTAATGCCTTAATTTTCTTGTGTGTCAATTATCTACACAAATTCTGAATTTTATTTGGAAAAATCATTGTTTATCAATGAATTATCATATCTATAGAGTTTGATATTAAAGTAATTTCACAATTAAGAAACTTTTTTCAATGTCTCGATCATCTAAAAAATGATAACGTTAATCAAAAATATGATGATAACATCGCCATTAATAAATTTCTCTTTTGTTTACGAATTTGTTTTCTTTTTTTATTAATTTATTTTTACATGTTTGACTTTATTAAATTAGTATCTCAGATATTATTTTCTACTTGTTAGTAATCAAATTAGGCGTAGCTCTTAGATAATGAAGCAAACTTTCTTGAGCAACTGGTGAAGTTAAAAGAGAATTCAATCAGGTGTAGGCGAAAGAAAAATGCTTTATCTGCTTCAAAAAGCACTCAGCCTAATGAAGAATGCGTCAGCAATTTAAGTTTCGAAATAAAAGTAAATTGTGACATTTCGAAAATTAAATAAACAAACTTTCTAATAAAGTCTTGTTATTTTTTAATTAATTAAATTACAATCATAATTTTTTAAAAATACTTGTTTTCATTATTAAATTACTTCCTACATAACAATTAATAATTACAAAATAACTTAATAGTGGATAAAAATATGCTGGTTATCATTTTTGTAAGGAATATTATTCTTTACAGAATAAAATAGCTGATTTTTCTTTTCCATTTAACAAAATTAACTTTTTAATTTTTATATTATAATGGAGCAAAATGAATTTCTTGAAAACATTTCTAAACTGGTTTATAAAGGAATAAACTTTAAAAAATTATTTAATCAACTTTGCATGAATTTGTGTAAATTTAACGTAAATTAATTTATCATTGCCGGGTAGTTCATAAAGTATATAAGAATATAAAATGTTTAGAAAAAATACTTTTGGATTTATAACTAAAAGTACTAAGAATAATTTTTATATTTTATGATAAGCAGAACTATGCATGATTAAGCAAAACATAGTTAAATAGAATTATATTGGGCTGCAATTTAAAAATGAAATAAATGAACTTTGGTAAGCCAAATGTACTATATAAAAATAATTTTACTTTTGATGGTATTAAATTCAAATCATTCTATGAATAAAGGAATATTCACTTTGACTAAGTAGAAATTCTTCAAATTTTATCAACTTTAAGTATGTTTTTAATGATAAATTGCATGAATATGACTGAGCAATTCAATTTTAATGAATAATTTATTAAACATTTCTAATAAGTGTTGAATTTAGTTACTAAATATTATAATAATATTAATAACTAATATAATGTTTTAGAATATTACTTTAAAATCTTAACAATGGAATTAATATTTTCTTTTTTAATGAGGCAACATACCATGTTATCAGAATAAAATGCAAACAATTATTTAACTCAAGCCACAATTTTAAAACACAAATATAATTTCTCGTATCAAAATTCGAACAATATATAAGATATTTAAAAATAATTATTTAGGATACAAATATTCTGTACAGAGTAATTTCATGAAAGCATAAAAAATTAAAAAGTGAGATCATATAAATAAGGAGGAACTATTTCAAATTAGAAACTATGAAATTCGTTTCTCAAATCACTTATTGTTTGGCAAATATCATAATTTAGAGGTCATCATTAATAGAAACACACATATGCGCATATAACATTGTCAAAAGAATTTATTAAATTAGTAATGTCTTGATTAATTTAACTTTATTATTAAAAGACAAATCTATGAAATGTCCAAATTTTTCCCTTAAAAATCCATTAAAAATTTTTAATTTGCATACATTTTGGAATTATTTTTTTTCTCTTCCATTTATGTGATATTAATATAATAATTAAACATTTTATTTACTAAAAATAAAATATTTCAACAATTTATGAGTTATCATCATCTCAATTTAGATAATGACTAAAATGCTTATGAATTTCTTAACATTTTATAGCAATTCTTTTAGTACTATATTATTTGTGAGGTTAAGAAAGGACGAAAATTATTATTTTTCTTAGTTAAAAAAAAAGCAAAATAATTTTTTATTTTTTAAAACAAGAGATAATAACAAAAAATTGTATCATAACTATAATAATATGTAATATGTACTAGGAAGTGTTATTTTTTGGTTCATTATTTATATTAACTAGAAGATTTCATTTTAATAAATTCAATAGGCAATACAAGATAACAGAATTTATATATGTATACACAGATATTTATATCTATTTTGATATTTTCTTCTAATTTATTTATGAATATTTGTGCCTAGAAACAACTAAATGAGATTTTCTCTTTTCTAATTAAAATATCATAAACAATTTAATGAAATACTTAATTATATTTTCTATTTATATAATTAATTATTAAATTAACTATGATATTTAAGGAATGTTTTTATCTTACGTATTGAAGAAATCAAATTACATATGATTAATTTAATATTATTGTATTTTAATTCCTTATTACTGTAAACATTAAAAATTTTAAAAATTTCTAAAAAAATTGAGTATTTACCTGTTTTGTTTAAGAAAAGCAAAATTATAAATAAAATTTGGTTTTAAAGTTTATGATAATTTTGATATTTTAAGCAATTTTTAGGAAAAAATACAAAGATAAAAACCAACTTTTATTTTTTTTATTTAATAGAGAATTAGCTTGGGGTATCTTGATAGTGATTCAGTAATCATAACAAGTATTTTTATAAGCAAAAACTTTAATAAGTAACTTTGTATCAAGGTTTGAAAATAATTATAAAACAGACTCTAATTTTACACAATATTTAAAAAATAATTGTGGAAAGAAATGAAATTTAGAATTTCTTAATAAATATTTAAAAGTTTTGTGACTATTTTTTAGACTTTATGTTAAACTGTACAAAAGGTTATTCCTTATAAATGAAATATTTACTTTTTTAGTGTTATTATATTATTAGAGATATTATGTTACATTACAAACGTAAACAATAATTTTACATGAAGTAATTTTAAATTCTAATATATAGACATATTTTCACCTTTAAACTTTTAATCGAACAATATAAAGTTAGAATACTTTGCTGGTATTAATGAACGTACATTTTCGAAGTTTCCCGTTTGAATCTTCTTGAAAATGAAATTATTTTCTCGATAAAGCTTTTTTACATGTTTAAATGTATCAAAAAAATCAATTAATGTTCATCTGATGAATTTGTGATAGATGAATTAATCATTTTCTAAAATTAAAAAAAAAAATAATTTGAAAACCAAGGCTTTCCAATCAAAGTTGAATGACTGAGAAATAACTTAATTATGATTTCTTTACTCGAAAATAGAATGAATAATAATTTAAAAGTGGAATTAAAGCATGTTAAATATTAAAAAAGATAAAAAATGCTTTCCTTTGGAACAAGTATCTCTGAATGAATGCGACTAATTTTATTGAATTTTTTTAAGATATATTTTATGAAGGATAAGAAAATAATTAAGTTTAAGTAAAGTTTTTAAATAATTATTTAATAAATGAAGATTTTGATAAAAAAAATGGTAAAATCTTAATTTCCTAATTATTTTCAATATAAAATGAAAAATCAAAATAATTATAGGAAATCAAAATACTGTGAAAACTTTCTTTTGTTCTTAGTTAAATTACAGTACGATAATTGAAAACTGTTCTTACCACTTAATAACTAAATTATAATTACTCTCAACAGTTATTTAGATCAGTACTGAAAAACTCATGGTTTTTATTGTAGAGAGCAGCACTGGAGATTTCACTTATGTTCATTCCAATCCCAGAGCCCATCGCTTTAACAATGGAACGCTAGTTTTATCTGACGTTGAAGAAAGTGATGGTGGATCTTATTTATGTCAAGCTAGTAATGGCATTGCTGCTGGATTAAGTAAAATTATAACTCTTACTATCTTAGGTATGTATAATGTATCAATGTTACAGAATGAAAAAAAATTCTGTATGGATGCATATATTTAAGTAAATGAAACTTAAAATTATCCCGAAACTTTACTAAAAAGTGTTTATTGATTTATTAAATAAATGTATATCTTAGTAATAAAATATACTTAGTTTATTGATTTATAAAATAAAAATAATATCTTGATTAACTATAATTTTGCAAGTTACAATAAGTTTCATATTTGTATTCATTTTTTTCAAACATTATACAGATAAAGGCATTGTGTTGAAAAAAGTATATAAATGCTCTTATTGGTACCAAGATAACTGCTTCAGCAGAATACATAGGTTTTTATTCAAAAAAACGTTTTTGTAATATTATAGTAATTATATTTTAGTGTAATAATTCTGGTAATTAGAGCCCTAAAGTAGGGAAATTTTAATACAATTCATTGGAATATTTTACCAAGAATAGTTTTTATATATTTCATGCATATTTTTAATAAAAACTTGAAAAAAATATTCCCATGACAATTCTAATTAAATTTGAAGGAAATAAGAAACATTCCGTCAAAACAAATGTTTTTCAACGAACATGTTATTGATGCCTCGTATAATAATATATATTTAATATATTGGGGTTTTATGGTGAATTGAATTTACTTACCTTATTAACAATGAACGAATTTGTTAAGTCAATTACAAATTTGTCATGCTTAAAAATTAAATCTATATATTTAGATTTATTCTGGATTATTTAAAAACAAAACATATACGTATTTTAAGTTTAACTTTGCACATATTATTTTTAACAATCATATTGGAAATATGTAACCATTCATCACATGTGTATATAATTAGAAATCTTTATAATAAAAAAGGTGTCATTGTAAGAAATATATACATTTTGTAACATATGTTTTTCCCCATTTTGCGCATTTCAGGAGGTAATTTTAAACCAATCAGGTTGAAATAGAAAATTACCGAATACTCAATTTATTTCAAATGATTTTATCACAAAAAGTTTATTTGTTCCCTAATTGTCAAATAATTTACTCACTTATTAAAAAAAACGGTTTTTGTTTCACTAAAAATAAAAAATAAACAGGATATTAATAGGTTTTCATTTTTTTTTCATTAAATAGTACAAATTTTAATTTCAAATGAAACTCTTTAGAATTTTCAAAAATTAAGTTTTAATTTTATCTTTACACAATTTTGATCTATTTCAGTTATATTGATCATTAAAATATTTGCAAGCAAGTTAATCTTAACTTCAAAATAATCAATAAATTGTTAACTAAAAATAATAACCACTAAAATGAAAGTAACAATGTCATTTAAAAAAATTTCTCGATTTTTTTCTTTGCTTCGTAATTAATTATTGGTGTGACACGAATTTCCTTTCAGTTTTGTTATTAACTAAACACGTTTTTATAATAAATAAATAAAGCATTTAAAAAATTTAGTTTTTTTTAACATTTTTTTATTACATGCTTGAAGGAATTTTTTTTTTACCATGGTTATTTCAACCATGGATTCTTACAAAATTGTTATATTGAAACAGTAATATATTTGATTAGGATATGTTATATACCTAGAAGAAATTAATTTTTTTCATAATTTTCTTAAGAATTATTACAAAAAAGTTACAGATAACAAAATATGTTTGAAAAAATAAATAAATTTTTCATTTCAAGTATAAATAAAATATTGGAATTTATTATAGTTGCTCAATTGCAGTTATTAAATACTATTGCTTTGCAGCTATTTTCTTTGTGCCAAAATATTATTATCAGAAATGAATGATAATCTTATGAAAAAAATAACTCTAAAATGTTACTATCTATTAATATAATCTTTAAAAGCATTAAACAAAGCTCAAATCTTTTCTTTTAGATAATATACATGAAATAAAAAACAATACGTTATTGCATTTAAATAATTGCAGAGTATATCCCATTCATCAATGGTAAAAAAAATAAAATTCCCCAAAAAATTTTTAATTAAAATCATTTTTAAAATTTAATAAGAATGCTTCTAAATTTATTTCTAAATTTTTGAACAAATAATATGTATTTCTTGCAATGCATGTCAGATAATTTTGAGAACATTTTATTATATTCAGAATGGAAGCTTTGTTTTTCCTCAAGATACAAATTTCGACATGTATGTTTAAAGTAGTTTTATAAGTACTATTTCGAAATTCTATGATTATATTTAAAAAGCAACTAAAAGATTATTTTATTTCAGTTCCCCCAACATTCAAAGAGCATTTTCAGACAAAGACTGTTACAGAAGAATCAAATACAACACTTCGTTGTTTAGCTACAGGACACGCCCCCATTGTAATTACTTGGCAGAAGGATAAATCTCTTATTGATATAAGTAAACGTGGAAGGTAAGATTTACAAATATATACCATATAAATTGTAAACTTATCATATAAAAATAATTTATTCAGTTTTATTATACATTTTTCGTTTATTAATTTAAAACATTTTTTAAAAAGTATTATGTTCTGCTAATTGTAGAAATAAATTACATAACGTAGAATGAATAAATTTTCTCAGACACTTGTATAACATAGAAATAAATTTTACCAATTAGAGTATTTAATTTGAATTGTAGGATTAAACAAGGTATTTATAACTTTTAGTAATAGATAAATGCATTTTAGTTCTTATATGACAACAAACATCGATAGATTAAATAGGTAATAAAGTAAATACGTTTTATTGAATTTTTCTGCGTTGAAAAATAATTTAATATGATAGATTTTAGGTTGTATTTTGCTCTTATTTATATACGAATAAAGTAGTTAAAATGCATAAATTTTCAATGAAGTAACACTTTTAATTAAGCTCTTGATTTATTAACATTTTAAATATTATGCTAATGAAATTAGTGACAGTAAAGAATATATTTTGAATGTAAATTTGCTAATGTACTCCATATATGACGCTTACACTAATGTACTTCATATATCTAATGCAATTATGCATGACGGAATTTACACATTATCAATTAAATTAATTTATGTGATAAAATTACAAACATATATGTGGCCTACAAAAATGTTTATAGGTTCCTAAGAAAATAGACATTATGCGATATTTTTGCTCCAATAGTTGTATAAACACTTCTTAATACTTCTATTTAGCAAATTAAACAAAATATTTAAAAAAATTATAATTAGAGTTAGCATCTTTGAATTCATATAAATTATAATTAGACAAGTTATACATATATTATTAAAATTTCTTTATAATTATTTTTAATAATTGCATTTCACTAACTAGAAAAAATATTTGAAGCTTAGAACGTTCATCAGAAAGTTAATATAAAAGCGTGTTGTTTACCACTTTACATAATGATTCATTGATATTATAAGAAATCACTAATAAATTTAACCTTGCAAAAATGAAGAGGTAGCATAGAAAACTTTTTCTTCATGCCTATTTTCATTCAAGAATTTGCTCCTTTTAAATGCATGATGTTTATTCAAACATTCCATTTACAAAAATAAATTTTAAAAAGTCTTCAATATATATATATATATATATATATATATATATATATATATATATATATAT
>JAPDSC010073493.1:0-11627 GCA_026290005.1 Latrodectus geometricus | reverse complement strand
TGTATACATATAGTAAAATTATATAGTAAAGCATTATTTTACTATATATTTTTATTACATACAAAAATAAAAATTTAATGTACGTGTTACCGTGAAAGACCGAAATCAGAGAATGTCGACATTCACCGGATGTCAACACATACCAAAAACGTTGGTGAAAGACCGTACAATTGATTACATTTCTTGCACTTTCGGACCATCGCCGGTATATGTCGACAATCACAGACAAGCTTTGGTGGAATTTGAAAAGATGATTAAAGAGCTCGAAAAGGAGATAACAGAAGGCCATTCCCGGGCTTCCCTTTCCACCACAGCATTTAATTTGTTTGTTGTCAGGTTTGCCCCGCGGGTTAAAAATCCTCTACACTTCCTCTACTCACCGTGATTGGTCACTCCTCCTTTCTAAGAGAGGTGATAAGTTACGTCACACATGTGACGTTTTTCACGCCTGAAATATTGAGATAAGAAAATGCAAATCTGCATTTCTCCCCTCCGGATACGGAGAGATGAAACGCATATTCAAGATTCACCATTAGTGCATTGTGGATGTCGACATTTGCCGGTGTAAGTGAGAAATGAGGATATCTAGCAAATATTCCGGACGTACACCAAGCGACTACGTGAATGTTGACATTCACCAGCGAATGTCGACATTCTCCAGATTTCGGACTTTCACGGTAACATATATATATATATATATATAATGGTAAATTGCTTCTTTTTTTTTCTTTTTCAGATTTTTTTTGTTTTGTAATGAATTGCCATTTTATAAACTGCTATCGGTAAAATTATTATTATAGAAATGCAGTTTTCTTCCTTTATTTGAGATTCATTGAACTCTAATTAATAAATTGTATTAAATGAGTGTGAAGGATTTCCAACTGATACCTTAAGTTATTTTTTTGTCTGTCTGTCTCAAACAGCTTATTTATTTTGTCAACCTATTAAAATGATTTCAACTGAATAAAAAACTAGATTATATATTTTGTGGCCCTTCAGAATAATTTATCTTTTCAATATTTGATTTATAAATTTTAAGCTAAACTAAATGGCACTACAGCCTTGAAAGTTTGTAGTGCCTTATCTATTTTCTTGATCGAGGAACTTGGGGTGCGAATCCTATGACCAGGTTAAGTGGTCAACCGAAAGCAAAACCCCCAGTAATTAGTTCTCAAGTATGCTTTGTACTCAGTTCTATCAATTCACTGAAAGGATAAAATCCTAAATCAACCTGTCCCAGCCAGAGAACCGAACATTGGACCTGTTTTTTGAAAAACTTTTTTTAAAAATTATTTTCAAAATATAATTAGCCTTTGATAATTTAACAATAAAGGGTAAATATCAATCATTAATTTTGTAAATAAAGGGTAATTCAGTTACCCTTTTGATTGCTATATATAATTTGACAATCAATGAACATCTATAAATTTCAAAAAAGGAAGCTTTCATTTAATTTATGAACGATTTTATGTTTCATCTCATTATTGCAGTGAGATATATAATTAATATGAATATTGCATTAAATATTAATTTAAATATTATAAAACACAAGCTTTTGAATAATATTTTAATCAGTGAAATTCAAGAACATTTTTAATTATTTCTTAGAATTTTTATATAATTAAAACTAATTGAAAATTTTTCAATTAAAACAGTTGCAATAATACAATCAAATCATACCGGATGCAGCGGGTTCTGAGAGGATTTGGGCACGTTTAAAGCTTCTCTAAGTCCACTGACTCTCCGCTAGTGTTTAAAGATATTGAGAAGAGACTATTAATTAAGATATCTAACTCATGTTTTTATCTTAATTCAATATTATGAGGCGATTGGTTGTGTATAGTGACTTCAGCATTGAAAAATAAGTTGCGGTCAATATTTTATAAAACTTATCTACTTACTTAAAAATACTTGTTACAATGTTGTTAGCAACATTAAACCACACATCATATTACCATACTTTCATTGCATATGGCATAAATAATACTCTGAGTATTCGCTCTTATATATTTTTCAATATTCAGATAAATTTCAATCAATGTTAAAAATGCAGTATAAACAGTTTAATAGAACACAATTCAACAGTCATATCGTTCGTTTACTGTATCTTAATAACAATTATAATAATTATTTGTTCATTTTTTTTTTTAATATTTTATATTAATTTTGTATTATAGTTTAAGTTTTGAATAAATATGGCCTTACCAAAAGAAAAAAAGTAAATTAATATACTGTTGAAATAAGCTTCAATTTTTGTTATAAATATATAAATCGAAAACTTTTACTTGAAGCTTACAGAGAAAAATATGCTATATTTAAGAGAATTATTGTTTACAGGAAAAACTTATTTTGAGTGGGACTTTTTTATTTTCTTATGATATCAAAATAAAGTAAAGTTACATTACATGTGTGAAGCAATTCTTTTATTGTTAAAGTAAATCACAGTGTGTGATTTACTTTAACATTATAAACTTTTACTATATATTTTTAATAAAATATATAGTAAATTATAAACTTATTATAAAATAATTATAAACTTTTACTATATATTTTTAATAAAAATTATATGTTAACTGTCGTTAAATCTCTATTGAATATTATCACAATGACATTGATTCACGTGCAGTTATTTAGAATTTATTCTTGATAACTAGACTCACACACTGTGATTCAAAATATTGCTTCGTTTAACATCCCTGCATTAAATACTGGTAAAGGAATATTTCTTAAAATCAAAAAATGAATTTCTTATAAATTCATTAAATTTCTTTAAATATTTCTTCTTTCAAAAGTAATATTTTGCAAACAAACGAATTATTTTGTAAAAACTTATACATTATATCATTCACATTCTATAAAATATTCGTAAAAATATGAAAAATATATTCATTTAGAGATTTATATAAGAGTGTTGTTTTAGACATGTCTGTATTCTATTATGTTATCAAAAAAAGCTTAATTACGCTTTTTAAATATATTTGTTGCATATAATACTTGTTCCTTTCATAAAATATAGAAGTCGATAACTCTTTTTAATTTATTGTCTGCTTTTATAAATTCGCACTTTAATTTTCAACGAAACCCCCCACTAGCTTTTTAACATGGTATATTTGATTAGTTGTCAATAATAATAAATAGTTATAAGTGCAAGTAATTTTAGATTCACTTGCAAATATCAACCAAAATATTTTTCCATTTAAATGCATAAAAAATACACTGTTATATAAAATCTAACAACACGTATTCAATCTGAAAATTCATTTGTTTTTAATTAATTACTAAGAAATTTTTATCAGCAGTCGAATAATTACTTAAGAATGAGGTTAAAGCTCCATAGCAGTAAAAAAAAAAAAAGATTATTTAATTTCTTTTTTTGAGTAAGTCAGAAAAATTATAAAAATGAGATCTATTTCACCGGACAGATAGGCGTGCCTTAAATCATTTTATGACGTAAGCAAATTCATCTCCAAGATTAACGGTTTCTAAATGAAATGGATCCATCAGGCCGTGAAATACCCGGTATTTTCAGATCCATTATCTGTTCCAAAAAAAGCAAAACGTGTTACGTCAAATATGAGGGGCTTTCAAAGATTAATTCATTTAACATGAGCGAAATCGTTTCTTTTTCATGAAGGTCAAAGAAGACATTGACCAAAAACTAGCTCTTTAGTCACGCTTTTAAAAAAGCAGAAAAAGAAAATGGAATTATCAGATTTTCATAAAATTTGCATTTAACGGAAAACTAGATAAATATTGCTTAGTAGAATAAATCTTCAATGTGGCTTTATCTTTTATAATATTTTAAAGATGTCTGTAAGAGATGTGATAGTTTTTTTTTTTTTTTTTTTTTTTTTTTTTTTAAGAAAAATAATGGGTAAGAAAGAGAGATTTACGAATACACATATTTCTTTTTTTTTTTCCATTTTATTTTAATAATTAAGTATATTTATAAACATCGAATTTTAATTTCGCTTTTGAAATATTTTAATGTCTTATATATTGGTTATCCGTTAGTTTTATCTATTAGAGCAGATATTTCCTCTGAGGACTTTGTGACCTGGAACTCTATAGAAAGTTGAAAAAGGTCTATAGAGTATTCCAGGTTTCTATCCGGGATTCATGATAAATTTAATTCAAAACTTTTTTCAGTAATATATATATATAATTATATATATTCTTTGTCAGTTATCTTCAAATATGTTGGATCCTAGCAGAGCTCACACCCTTAGCGCGAATAAGTTTGGTTGGCGATAAATTTCGCCAGTCTTGGTTACCTACTTTGATTCACTAGAATATGATAAACCTAACAATTTCTGGAATTGTTATTTCGTTAGTTTGTTCTGCCTTGGCGTATTTTTTCACTTTGTCACTAAGGGTATGGGCTCTCCTGTGATTTTACCATTTAAATATTGCATACATAATTATTACTATTATAATTGTGTTATATAATGTTTCTTATAAAAAAATATGTGCTAGTGTCTATGAAAAATATTATTATTTTAAAAGAGGTCTATGTAGACAAATGTGGAAGAACTCCGGTATTAGAGAATGATTAAAAAAACATTGTAATTGTAAGCAATGCACATCACAAAAGAAAAGAAAATCGGATAAGTCTTTTAGTTTCTCAAAACTTCCTAACACTTAAATTTTTGAAGTTCAATCTCCACAATGAATTTTCTATTATTATCACTAAAATGTAGTTAACACTGAAAAATCGAGATCATTACATTTAACCAATAATAGTTACATAAATTAGCTTGTGCAAGATTTAATCTCGTTTCTTTGTCTGAAAGAAACTCTTTTAGGAACAACTTTGATATACCCCCCCCAAAAAAAAAAAAAATTAGGCGCCAAATCTGGCATTCCCTACGAACTTTTTAGGGTTGCTGTTTCTTATTTTGGTGTTGCTAATTTAGGTTTTTTCAGCTTTTAGGTTTTTGCTGTTGTCAAATTTAGTATTTTCTTGTATTTTGTACCATTTTTTGAGTTTTTTTTTTTTAAAGTTTTTTTATGTAATAATTATTTGTATTTTGCGAGAATCCATCTTAGCGAGAAAAAAAGGCGCCAAAAACAGGTATTTTGGTTGGCGAGGAAATAAAGTCGCCAAATTTCCGATTCGAGAGGGGAGTATATCAAAGTAGTTCCCTCTTTTATACTTTTCTCCGGTTGAGTGGATTTTGTGTGATAAACATAGATACATTTATTTATTATACTATTTTATTGAAGATAAACATTTTTATATTATACTGTTACCAATACGTAAATGATTATAAATGGAGTTTGGGGAATTTGATAATAGTAAATCAATTGAAGAATCTCGCTTTTAGCAACACGCAAATATTTTAATAAAAACTTTTTATTAAAATATTTACAATAAAAAGTTTGTTAAAAATATTTATTATAAATATGCAATTATAATAAAAAGTTTGTAATTCTTTACTCCTACAAAATTAAACTTCATTTAAATTTGACATCTATTTTGTTTTCTAATTTATTTACTGATAATCTATAGACTTACGACCCTATATAACCAAGTATATTAAGACTTTAACGAAGTTAAATATTCCTTAGTTTTTAGTCCACACATTAATTCTTATTCAAATACAATTAAATCCAGTCTTAAATATTACAGAAAGAATATCACGTATAATATAGCAACTAAATTGAATGGCAATGCTTATCTGTTTTATATGAATTATATTTCTAAGATTTTTGGTGTGCCCTTTTCTATTTCAGTATACTTTTAATAAGGTTAAAATTGTCAACTTTTTCATGAAAGTTTTAATCTGTCAAAAATCATTTTAAAGGTTTGTGAAAAAAAAAATAATTGCCTTAAATTTATGACTTTGTCATATGAAAATAATAATTTTTAATAGTATTTTTAAAAATAAGATAAACAGAAAATTTCCAACTTTTCTTTTTTTTTTTTCTCAGCTGGAATTTTTTTTTTTCACAGCTGGATAAGATAACAATATTTAATTCTAAACGGCATAGGTGACACAATAAAAATTTTCTTTCACCCCAAAAATATTTGTATTTAAGTAATTTGAAAATCTTCATTCATTAGTTGCATAAAGGTCAATATTTTAAAAAATTATCTGTATTTAGACGAATTTCTTGTGTGCTTACCTTAAATGTTCATTTATTATCAAATATATTTCGTTTTGCTTCCTGTTGCTTATTTCTACATACTCGAAGTCTTTAAATACAATCAACAGACTTATAATTTGGTATCAAGCAATAAAATAGAGTAGGCATAAAATATTTAACAGTGCAATAGCAATTGAGAAACATTGAATCTTACAACTTTTAACGTGAATATGTTTTTTCAGAAAGGCTGTCTTAGGCTGAAACTATTTTTTCAGGGCACAGATATTTGTATGACATTATACGTTGCTGTTACTAATGGCACTTGTCGAAACCAAGCCCCCCCTCCTCACGAGGGTGGAAGTACGACTTTAGCTCATAGATGGGAGCACCAACTGGGTCTTCCAATTTAGAGATAGGAAGCCAGAGAAGACTGAAGATCTGGCTCCTAACAACCCCAGAGATATTAATTTGGAATGGGAACATATAAGACATTAATTCCACAACATATTTTACGTGTCCCTATCACCATTATTGAACATATATATTTAAATCTAACAAGCACTATAAGAAATTTTGCAGAATGATTTCAGAAAAAATCAAGTAAATTAAACAATGAAATATAAAGGGAGGACATAGTGAATAGCTGTTTATTTAATATTACTCAACTGTGATTTTATATTTTCAAACCGCAATTCTCTTTAAAAGTAGCAAACACCAGCAAGATTATTCCCTGTGCCTAAAATATTTAAAAGTAGTGACATCTAGTGTAGAAAAAGGTAACTATCGAAACAAAAATCATGATGTCATTCATCTCATTCGAAATTTTCTACTTAGAAATACATGCAGGTATTATTTCCAATTCAGATATTATTTATATTCTTTTCATAATTGATTCATGCAGTTGTTGGTTTACTAAAAGTGGGGTGACGTGAGATTAAATAATTATTTAAATTATTAAATTTCATTTGTAGATGAAGCACATATTATTTATTTAAATAAAGTAGTTCCAACCAATTTGGATAAATTTACTTAAAAAAAAAACAATATTGAGTTTGAATAAATTTACTTTCAATAAATTAATATGCAATATTTTGTTTCTTGCAATATTAAGCACTGAATAAATCTTTAGCCAGATCTGTAAAAAGATGAGAAGCACAAATTTGATGCGGTATCCAAAATTTTCCAAACTGTATTTTTTTTTTTTTTTTTTTTTTTTTTACTTATAGATATTTTTTGGTGTTGACATTTTTAATGTTTCTATATTTTAGTTTCATTTTCACAAATTTTTAAATTCAAAATAACATACAATCACGATACTGATGTTTAAATTAATAACAGAATTTTTTTTTCCAAACCTAATATTAAAAATTTAAGAATTTGGATCGGATCCTAGCACAGCCCACAGCCCTGGCAAGAATTATTTTAGTTAGCGATAAATTTCGCCAATCTTGGTAATCCTACTTTGAAACACTAAATAAACCTAACAATTCTTGGAATTCTTATTTGGCCATTTTGTTCTACCTTGGCTCTTCTTTTCAGTTTTTCACCAAGGGTGTGGACTCTCCTAGGATTTTATCAGAATTTGTTTCATCTTATTTTATCCAACATTATCAAAACAAAGAAAAAAAAAAGAAGATTGTATTAACTTGTTACCCAAAAATACATTGTATTTAATTTATCACTATTGCTATAATTGACCTTAAACTGAATACATTGCTCTTAAATTTATATAGATATTTAAGATACTACTGTACTTTAAATGAATAATGAATAAAGTCAATTACTTTTTTAATATCCAATATATTAATTCCTATTTTTCTCTTATTTTCAGATCGTTACTGCAACAAGGATCAATTGTAAGCAATCTTTTTCATTCAAATTAGCAAACTATAAGTACCTAAATGAGTATTTAAAATCACTATTTTAATCACTGTACTTAAAATCAATTGGTTTAAAATATATTATCTTCCTTTACACAGATGTATTAGCTGTAACTGACGGTGACTGTATCTACCTGAACGGTGCGGAGTACTTTCACTACTCACCAGGTGGCTATGATCCAGGAGCCCACACAATATCCGATTCAGAGTGTCGAGCAAAGTGTGGATCCTTCTTTCTACCATACTCAGGAATTATACAGCAAAAACTCTGTCTGTGCGCCAAAGACAGCAGAGGTATGGATTTATTTAATTAATACAATTATATAGTTATTATCAGTAGTTTTTACGCTAGATACGAATTTTATCATCGGGAAAGCTCTTTAAATATTACTGTATCATAATATAATAAATAAAATTTAATATAATAAAATAAACATAATATAATAAAATAAACATAATATAATAAAATAACATATCATATTTATAATCAGAATATTTTATTTTCACTCAAGGAAAAAAAATTTAAAACACACTTGTATTGACAATGATATTTTACTTGATAGTAACATTATGAATGATTCAGGAAACAAATCAATATAAAATTAACAAACCAATGAGAATTTTTAAAAGTAAATAAAAAATTGATTCAAAATATAACATAATGCAAACATATAATGATAAAAATAAAGTAAATAATATCGAGGATAAATTGTATAAAAATTACATAATTTACTTAAGTGAAGTCAAAATATTTAACAAAACTTCTTACTTTCCAATAAAATAAAATATATCGTAAATGAACATTTAATATAATATTTATTTTATTATTAAATAAAAGGTTATATTAAATGTTCATTTACGATGTATTTAGATTTTTTTAAATAAAATAAGTATAAATGCTTAGAAATAAAATGATTATAATAAATAATCATTTATGATATATTTTATTTATACAGAAAATTTTATTGATCCTTTTGAGTTAGCTGAGCGCAAAAAAGAATCGTTAAATATTTTAAACCGTTAGAAAAGAAGTAAATTATTAATCAAATTCATTTTATATAGCTGGACAATCATTTAAAAATATTTGTCATCATTTAAAAATGTTTAATCTTATGGTTAATGCATTTAAAAATGTTTTAGGACAATCATTTAAAAATGTTTAATTTATTTTTCAAGAGAAAAAGGCCCTGCTGACTTTGACTCTAGAGATAAATTGTGACTTTAAAGAATAAGAAAGCAAATAAATAATAGTAATAAGTCTTGAAAATTGAAAACCTTTTATAAGGCAAATTATATTTCCCTATGAAAAGATCAATTTATTAAACTTCGGTTGAAACTATAACCCGTAAATGTTTCCAATATTTGTATTATAATTGTACATTTATTAATTAATGGATAATTGATATATAGGGGGTATTCTTATACGGAAGTACGCGCGAAAAAATTGCCAAAACTTTTGAAAAGCTTGATTGCCAAAAGCGATAATGATTCACATATGGTTGCTATAGTGACGTCACGGGAGGGATGGTATTTTAAACACTCGCCTTACATTAAAAATCTGCTTTCGATCAAAATAAAATTAATAATAATATTGTTTAAAAAGCTTTAACTTTATTAAATAATTTATGAAACTTCGCTGAAATTTCAACAGATCATATCTATTGAATTTCAAGACATAATTTTTATTTTATCATTTTTTTTTCAGGAATGTTAAACAAATAAATTTTCTTTATTTGGAATGTTTTACGACAACATATATTAAGTTGAAAATATTTTGTTTAATCTTGCTTTTTAAGAATATCCATGTTTCTCTTAAAAAAATATGCTCTTATACACTGCATACAATTCATCAAATACTGCCCAAAATATACACAAATTTTGTATCCATAACTTGGTCTATTTTTATTTTGATAAATTATGGCAGTTCTTTTAATTTAAAAACGCAGATTGTTCTCTATTATATACACATACATTTATGTATGTATATACACATATGTATGCAGGTATGTGCATATGTATACATTACTATACGGCATTTAAAAAAATAATACTGACTAATACCAGTGAGCAAATTTGTACTCATAATAATATTATAAAATCAATTTTTTATCTATGTATGCAGGTTCTGTATTTTTTATTCATTTTTTTTTTATCTTAATTTTTAATGAAATTCATTTCAAGAATTTCTAAATAAAATTTGCCCCAGGGTGCTTATGTCCACAGTCCTCCCTGATTTTTTTAATGAAATTTTAAATATTAATAGAATTTATTAGAAAACAGAATACGGTTTATTTTCAACCATTAAATCGTTATTTTTATAAATTTTTCACTGCTTCTTGTTTCTAACTTGTTTTTCTAATTGCATTTGAAATTATCACTATTTATTTAAGTCCAAAAGTACTTTGAAAAATAGTGTTATTTCACTTTTAGAGAAACATTATTTTAGAGTTTTCGTGAAGGGAAACAGTGATTCCAATTCTGTTCCAGCGAAAAATCATTGTTTAAATATTACTTATCAAAACATATTCACATTCAACTGAAGTATGGGATTTGATTAATTACTTTGCAGCCTTACAATCACGTTTTTAATATGCAGAAGGTTAATGGATTGGAACCTAAGGAAACTGGAAAATTCCGTACATCCATACATATTCTCTCTAGAAATGAGAGCTGAAACTATGAGTAGCTTAAATTACTGTCAATTATTCATCTGCCAATTTGGACTTATGTGAAACTTTGGTATCCGATATCAATTCCTTTAAAGTTCATTTTTATCACTTGAATGTAGGTAAATATTAACATTTATCACCGAGTACTTTTTGTACCCTAACTGTTGAAAATAATTCGCCATGAAGATATAGTGTTGTTCATAAATGTGTTACTCAAATGCATGAAACTCCAATACTCATATTACTTTGGTCTATACAGATATATGCTGTTAAATGAACATTCGTCAAGTCAGATACATACCTGGTTTTGGATCTTCATTATTAAAGAGTTTCAAAAAATATTTTAAAAATGTATAAAAACAAAATAATTGCAGTTTATTTTAAAAGAATTGAAAGGAGACTAAATTTCATGTTATGAAAAAAGCATAGATTCTTTGAATAATTCTTTCAGTGGCCCATATAATATTAGATATTCAGATTTTGATATCGAATTGTGCAACGCAGCAAACAGTATAAAATAAGTTGTTACATCAGTTTATGATAGTTAAAATCAAACTTGTACGTATAAAGATTGATGTCTGCAGTTTATGTAGTTAGCTACACATCAAACAGGTGATACAATAAATATTGAATATTACTTTCATAGATAATGAAATATTTCGACTGTTGTAAGGCGTCTTTTTAGGGATGTCTATAAAGCTCTAATAATTATAGTGGAATACCATTCATACTTTAAAACCATAAGTTATGATTTTTTGATTAGGTGTTCAGTAATAATTTGGAATTAACGCAAAGTCCCTCATACACTACGCACAAGCTGCTGTATTAAAGTAGCTGGGAAATCTGAACCATATGTTATGTTGCTTTTAATTCGGAATTCAACAATAACCAGGAAATAGGATGAGATTGTAGCATAACTAGCTTCGCATTAATTTTTGGTTATAGTAAAATCAAAATTATCCTTTCACTCTATTTCCAAAACTCCATT
>JAPDSC010073492.1:26227-36967 GCA_026290005.1 Latrodectus geometricus | reverse complement strand
TATACCTATTAAATTTGGTGTACCGTGAAAACCAGAAAAAGCTTTTGTGTGCCACAAATAAAAAAACGTTGCGGAGCACTGGTCTGCAGCATCTATATCTTCAGTTTTGCTTTCTTGAGTATCTTGAATGAAATGTGCAGGTGTTATTGCCTTTAACTCATTAGGATCATCATACAAGTAGGTTAGAGGTGTATTGTTAATCGTAGCTTCAATGTCGCACAGTACTGTGACCATTTCCTAGTAGGTTAGACATGCTTTTCCCAGAGTCTTACACAGCAACTCCTTGACAGATCTTACTAAATGCTCCTACCAACCGCCATACCACGGTGCAGAAGGGAGACTGAAACGGCACTTTATCTGATGGAGAGTGCATTCTTCTTCAATTCTCTTTCAATCTAACTCTTGAAGAGATCTTGCTGCTCTAACAAAGTTATTTCCGTTGTCTGTATACATAATGGACGGCCTTCCATGTCTTGCAATGAAGCAGCTCAGTGCTTTCAAAAATAACTCTGAAGAGAAACTGGTTACCAATTCAAGGTGGATGGCACGATAGACACCGCAAGTGAATAACACAATCCAGGCTTTCTCTCCTTTCTTCAAATAAAGGGGTCCAGCCAAGTAAGAACCAGTTACCTGAAAGGCTTATACTTGCTTTACTCTTTCATTAGGTAATGGTGACATTTCAACTTCAACTTGCTTCGATGAAAACCTCTTACATGGCATGCACTGATACAAAACTTTGCTAACCACTCTTCTTCCCCAAAGAATCCAATACCTTCTACGTAATGCAGACAACATACACTGCACTCCACTGTGGCATGTTTTTTTGTAAGTCTGTTCAATCTGACGTTTTACGATAGGATGGTCAGGCAATACAATAAGACCAGTGAAATATTCTGGTTCTTCAGTGAGTACCAGTCTTGTTCTCACTCGTAAGAGATCTTTTTTCTCTACGAACTGTATGCTCTTGCAGTATTTGTCTTTATACTTCAACCACCACTCAGACTGGATAAACTTGATCAACACTTTTTCTGCCTCCGTTATTTCTTCACCAGAAATATTCGATTTTTTCTTTGTCTTTAATTTGAAGTTGGAAACGAAATGCATCATCCATGTGATCATTCTTACAATTTTCCAGTAGGCTGAAAAGTAGCCCAATCTTGCACTAAAATCATGTTCTTGGAAAATGGTTGCATTTGTGACAACAGTTTTCTTCCTTTCAACCAAAGCTTCTTCAGGGATGGGAGTGGACACGAAAGTCGGCCATCAACATTAAGTCTCAAATAGCCACGCTGGCCCCTCTCACCCCCAAGAAGTCACAAGCAAATTCCAAGAACGAGATGGTAAGTCAGTCTGGTTCTTCACACCCGAATAAATCTCCAATTGTTTGCTTCAGTCATGGATCGTATTTCTTTCACCCTGTTTCCAACAAAAGGGTTCCATGGCTCCTTTGCTTTAATCCACCTCGTCACTACAGACGAATCAGACCATAAGAAATATCTTAATGGCTTTTCCACACTTTGAAGAATCGTACGAGCCAACCTCGCTCCAATGACCGCCACAAGCAACTCCATTCTCTGGATTGTTGGCATTTCAATCGGTGTAACTCTCGACCTAGATGCTACAAGTCAAATAGACACTTCACCTCCCTCTTCAACGCTTCTTATGTAAGCACAGCAAGAATAAGCAGATTTCGAACCATCAACGAAGAAATGTAAGGTAGCATTCTCCGCTTCTCCAAACAACAAACATTGTGGTACTCGTACTTCATGGATCAAGGACATCTCTTTAATCCACTTCTTAAACTTAAGCTGAAACTCTTCTAGAAGTTCTGTATCCCATGAAAATTTCAGTTTCCAAGCTTTTTGCAATAGGAGTTTGGGTAGTAATAGCACAGGAGAAACAAGTCCAAGGGCATCATAAACACTGTTCACAATGGACACCAGTGTTCTCTTAGTCAAGCTGACAGGAGTTTTCTTCAGTTCTGTGCAACGGATGTTATCTTCTGTAGTGTTCCATTTCAATCCTAATATCATTTGTTCTTCATTGCTATCACCAGTGTGTGCTCAAGTCAAATTTCCCTTCGTCCATGATTTCTTTTGCTTGTCTCACAACTTGACGTAATTCCCTTTCATCTATCACACTAGTAACGAGGTTGTCATTATAAAACCCGTTCCTCAGCTTTTCAGTTATAAGACGAAAATCTTCATCTTGATACTTTTCTAAACTCAGATGATGCTTGATTATAGCATTCAGCAGAAACGGACTTGAGGAGACTCCAAAAACTACACAACAGTGGTAAAAAATTTCAATTTCGCTTCTAATTTTGTCTTTGCACCATAAGAATCTTAAAACAACTCTGTCACTGTTTAATTTCAAAATCAACTGAACGAAAGCTTGTTTGATGTCAGCAGACAGTCCGATAGCGCCTAGTCTAAACTTGATGAGCAATGGAAAATTTTTTTATGTCAAACTAGGACCCACCCTGAGACATTCATTTAGAGATACACTTCCAGCTTGCCTCGATGACGGTGACGCATCAAACACAGGTCGAATCTTAGTTGTTGCATTTGAAAGCTTGCTGACCGGTCGATGAGGCAAATAATAACTCACATTCGGTTTGTTCTGAGTTAGCACTGTTTCGATAATTCCTTCAGATTTCCATTGATGTAACGCATAGTCGTACGCTCTGAAATTCCCATCTTTTAGCAACTTCTTAGTCCTAGATTGTAACCTTCTTTCAGCGATGTCATAGTTGTTGGCAAGAAGTGGATGGCCTGCTAACCATGGCAAAATTACTTCATATCTGTTGTCAAAATCTTGCGAAATTGTCTCTTGAAATTGTAGAAGAGTATCTCTATCGATAGTCTCTTTAGATATTTTCTCGATTGGGTCTTTGATGCATAAAACTTCTAGATATCACAGCTTTGGTATGTCTCTTTGCATGCTCAAGGAAACCATATTCACAGCACTTTTCTTTCCTTCCTTAAACACTCCAACCTAACTTAGTTTCAATCGCAGTGACTCCAGAACTAAAAACTTCAATTTTTCATGTTAGGATCCTGGCCAAGGCATCAGCTCCAAGTAAAATTCTGAATGGTAGATTTCCTGGACCAGCATCAGATAACTTAATTTTATGACGCATCAATTCATCTAATAACTTACGGTCTCGAAGTCTCGGCAAAGCTGTACAAATTATATCTTGATTCACTAAGGATACTTTACATGAAGACTTGTTACATGCATCTTTCAAAACAACATTGTACACTTCATGTACTACATCAAACAAAATAAGTATCGTTTCAGTTACAACAAGCTTTTTTAAACTTCAATTACTGTGATTTTGCACAGAATGGAATAAAACAGAACCTTCTCAAACCAGTGATGTTATTCAGGAAGGTTTAATTGTTACTATGCTTTTGAAACATCTACTAGTGCTATCTGTTAGCAATAAAGGATATTACCTACCTATTCTTCTTTTTACCATTAGATGTTGCCAAGTACCAAAGTCATATCAATACACAGAATAGTAATTTAACAAGCATATGCTGGCTCAGAGCACATACTCTGTGATTCATTAAAAATTGAAACTGTTTTTACCCTTGGTACTTTTTGTAGTTACAGGCTATGATTGTCATGAAAAGGCAAAAAATTGTTTGAGGTATTTCTGTGATACCGGAGGGAAAGCTGAGAAATCATAGTGAAGTTTTTCGGTACGCTGTTCTTTTAATGCAATACAAGAATATAGATTGTGTCACTGAACTTTAAGTTACCCTCATATTATTACTTGAAATGATGGAATATCTGAACGCATGGTGCAGATTTACAATTATTCAAGCAAATGAATTAGCATGCGCATTATCAGGAAAAAAAAGTAGCCTATATCTTTAAACAATGATAGTTGTCTTCCAAGTTTAAACTACATATAGATTCCTGACTAGAACTAATTGATTTAATCTTAATTGAGCAATTGATTTAATATTTGAGGATGGTTGGATTGGATTTAAAATTCCACATTTAAAACTTCTATTATACTTTTCATGTGGTGCAAATACATTGCCATTTGCTGTAGGATTTGTTTGTTTTGGTCAGTGAATTATTTCTAAATAGCAAAACCATTGGAGGTAAGTTATGACTAGTTAATATGATCAATACAGTTTGTTGCCACTTGCAGTATCATTAGTACTGCTTTCAAGGGTCATTTATGACATGGGAATACTCAGAAACAGTGAAAAAAGTTATCACATTTGGAATAAATGTAGATCCTACTATAAACACAGTCTTGAGATATAACCTTAATTAAATTTTTAAATATTTGCTGGTGCAAAGCTTAGTATCGTGATTTAAAAAGTCATTTTCATTGTTTATAATTAATAATGTGTATGAGCTTCAAGTTTTAAATAGAAACCATTCTATTGCTGTAATACATTAAACCTTAAATTTTTTGTTAGTTGTGGAACTAAAGTCATTTCTTTTTTTTTTTCTTTTTTTTTTTGTTTTTTTCTTCCAGAAACCCTGAAATGCAATAGTAAAGTTACAACAGAAACTTATTAAAGCATATATTACTTCCTGTATTTTTGTTAGATTTATATCTGAGTTTTAGGACAACCATCTATGAATTTTTCAGTAACTATTCTTCATTTACCGTGGAGCTTTAATCACATGTATCAGGGATACCAACATGGGAATTTTTGTTCTTTTGATATTGAGGAATTACTTGGTAGTGCTGTTCCAATAATTCCTGAAAACATTTGCAAGAACTATTAAACGTTTTAGTTTTTCTGTAGATAAAGTAAATGATTAAAAAAATTGTTTTGTTATCGAGTAATAATAAGAAAAAAGCGACTTCAAAGCTAGCTCTAGCAAATATATAATCCATTTCATTGCAGAACATAAAAAGCATGATTTTCAGATATCCATATGGTGGATTATCTGAAAAATGTTGTACATTAATAACTAAGGTTGTATTTGTAAACTGAAATTTCTTTTCTAGCATGTTCCAAATGTGTTCAACTTAAGTGACAGTTTATAAACTGGAGTAGATAATTATAAACTGGAGTCAAAGAATTTTAAAAATGCTACTATTAAGGGTATTGTATACTATATGGTTGATGTTTTATCTTCCTAGTTTGTATCATGAGTAATTTGATGGTATAGGTAATCTCAGCTATTGCAACATGTTTAAATTATTAAACAGTCGCTTCAATAAATAATTTTTCAGTTTGTTATACCAATTGTTATCATTATGAATCGCTTAATTTGTTCAATGTTCAATACTTAATTTATCTGCATCTATGGAAATTTGCAGTGCTTGATTGCTTTAAGAAAAATGCCATTCATCACTGTTGATCATATTCCTCAGTTAAACATTATTTATTCTACATAGTTTTTAATTATAGCAAAATCCTTGCAGTTGAGAGGTAAATAAGAATTTAGGCATAGTCACAGAATTAACATCTCCAAATTGTTTGCCTTGAAAATTTTAGATTGCCTGTGATAAATAACTAAAATAGATATTAGAGATTGTTGTGTTCATAACTGTTTCTGCAAATTTCTGGTTTGTAAAATTGCATATGCTGTAATTGCTTCTTTTTTTCGCTGCTGACACTATTATATTACAGTAGAGTAAACATCTTTGCCAAATATTGATCTTCTAGAGAGTGGAAACTTGAAAAAAATCTTTTCTGTCTATAAACATATTTAAACCTTGTGCAATATTCCAATCCTCATTATATTTGAATTTATATAACATCAACAGCAGAATCAACAATAACATTTTTAACTAATGCATCTTACCAGTCTTACCAGTTTTCATGTATACTGAATGTGGTTTAAATATACACGCGTAATTCAGTTGATCATTAAGGTTGAATGTACTATTATTTACTTATCCCTTAATTGCATTTTGAGTAAGCAGTTCTAGAGTAATTTTTTTTCACATACTTTTTTTATACAATGGAATACATTCCAAAGTAGCTGTTCCCATTGTTAGTGGTCAGTTTTACATAATTATTATAATTTTTATTAATGATTGCTATATTCCATTGAATTTGTGGATGAGTGATAATACCTTCAAAATGAAAGTTCTTTCGATGTAAGTTTGTGATGTCCATTAAGGCTTTTTTTTTGGGGGGGGGGGTTCATGAGGAGTTAACTTCCAAAATACTCTATAAACTCTACTTCTTTCCAGAATCATCTTGCTTAAAGTATTCTCTAGAAAAATTGAATAAATAATAATTGATAACTTTGAGAAGATTTAAATTTCTTGTAAAGACTCTTATAAAACAACTAAATGCATGACAAAAATTATAAGTTGATATGTCAGCTGGAAAAAAAATGAAAAAATAACCCAAATACCAAAATATTTGATTACATGAAAATAAAAAAAAATATGCTTTGTTGCTCATTAAGCTGAGCGACCTTTCAAAGCACATTAAATATTGATAAATTAAATTTCTATACTTTTTACTGGATATAGGTATCTCATTTCTACTGTATTTTAGGAATATTTGCAACTGAGTATGAAAAATGTTTTGTTTTTCCCGACCCACTGTTTCACATAATTGTTAAGTTTGCACTGTTGAGAATGACAAAATGTAGGCTTGTATTTTTCCTTTACTTCCTAGTGTGATCAAGCCGATAGCTTAATGGTAAGTTCTCTGTTCTTCGTTTCATCAGTTTAAGGGTTCAATTTTCACATCAGATGTTTATCACAGTGGTTTGGAATCCACTTAAACTATAGATCCATCTCTTGCTATTGCTATGAAAATATTAAATTAGCCTTTGTAACTAAAAAGTGACTGTTTTTTCTTTTTCATCTTTTGTTTAATTTCACACAAACTTCAAAATTCTTTCCATGTGCAATATTTATTTTAGTATTTTTGTCATTTTATGTACGACTTTTTATGCAAAATAAAAATGACAGAATAAAATATTTTGTTCACGTTTTGTAAAGTTTTTTTCCCCCCCAAAATTGGAGTATTGTCATTTTCAGTGAAGCCTAATAATTTTTAAATTAAATTTTGGGGGAAAAAATAAGGATTTAAAGTAGAAAGTATAAATGTTATATAATTATTACTTTAAATTCTTTTATATTTATTTAACTATTATTAAACTATGAAAATATTAAATTATCATAATTTTATATGCACTTATTTAATTATTAAGTAAAGTCATAATTGATGTATTTCCTTAATAATTAAGATATTGTTAAATGAACTAAAATAATGCATGGGTACTTTTTTATAACTTCCTTTTTTTTAGATAATCTCCAGCCTTCCTGTTCTAATGTAAAGGATGATGCATTGGAATCGAAGACAGGTGCGGCTTCTCATTTAGGTTCTTCTTGAATATTTTGCATTACACGGATTCATTTATTTCCAAAGTTTATTAACCTTAGATTTTTGTGTCAAATAAATTCTAAGATTCTTAAGTTAAATTCCTTATGATACTTGTAAGTTTATATGTAACACTACATAATTCAGATTAGTAAACATATAAACTGTTCTAAGCTGAATGCTTTCTGTAAGAAATGTTAAGCCTTTCTGTTTTTCTTGTGTCCTTTTTATTCATTATGCAATATGAACTGTGTCAAGTTTAGAAAACATGTTTTGTCATGATATTTTAATGTTACCAAAAACCTATTGTGTCATTTTAAAGTCTTATGTTCAGGTTATTTTGAAAATAAGTATAAGCTCTACACAATTAAATTTTTTATAAAAATACATGCCTTTTTTAGCAAGTTATCATTATTAAGGTTTTAAGAAAAGCTTGCAAAATTGATAAGTTCTTTAAGATGAATAAATACTTAAAGATTGTAGAAATATATTCTTTTGCATTTGTCTTGTGTATATATTTGTTCATTTAATTGTGTACCATCATTTTCTAAGAACTATATCAAAGCCTTTTAGATTTATGAAAAGTTTTAACATAAAGTAATCTTAAATTTCATTTAAAACAATAAAGAGTATTTTCTAACTGCTAAATATTTATGTTAATTTTTTTTTATTTTAAACCTCTTATCATAAAATAAAATATGAGAAAATCATTTAAATTAACTCAATTTAAATAATTCTTTAATAACAAATTCATTAACTAGTAAATTTTGAAGTTTTGAAAATGTTCAGAATGTCTTGTACTTCTTTGATATTGTAAAAACTATTTTATAATAGTGGGAAAAAATCTATTGTATCTATAATTGTGTATTGTAACTTTATTTATTCTTCTTATTTTCTTAATTATTTAGTGTGTCTTCATGATTTCCAACTATCTATTCTCTATAAAATCTCTAACTTGAAGGTTTTCACTCCCTAGAAAAGTTAAAAATGTCTTTAATAAAACCATATACCAGGGGTGGCCAAAACGTCAACTGGGGTCCACTTGTAGACCACGAAGATATTTTAGGTAGTCCACGCGACCATCCCAATAATGAGCTCGGATATTAACAATTTAATTTATGACTTATGAGATAGAATCAATGAATTATTTAAAATAAAAATTTACTACGTTTTAAAACCCAAAACAAACTGCAAATATTTACGATTTAAAGATTTATGATTAGGTGATTAAAGGATTTTGCTTAATACTTGTTTTGTTTGTAGAATTTGAAAGAAGATTCGCTGACTTAATTAGGTTGAAAGAAATGCTCAATTTTATGAAATTTCCATTTAATGAAAATGTCAACATTGATGGAGTATCTGAAAAATTAAGGCATTTAATAGATATCACATCAGTCACGATCGAGGAAGAAATTATTAAATTAAGATGTGCTATATTTCTTAAATTCTGAGTACATTTAGCGATACTGATTTCTGGAAATTAATTTCTGAGGAAACGTTTCCAAATATTTACAAATTGATTTTGTATTTGAAATCATACTTTGGATCAAGGTATCTTTGCGAATCTGCTTTTTCAACTATGAACAAAAAACAAGCATTGGTCACATTTAAAAGATGAACATTTAATTTCGTGTTTATGCATTCCAATAAGCTTGTACCAGCCACAATATGATAAATTTGTGGCAGATATACAGTGTCAAATTTCAACTAAACGAAGTGAATAGGATGGTCAGTTTTTGATTTATGAATACTTTGATTATTTTCGTCAGTAAATTTTTATTTTGTAAGTATAAAGTTTTTTTTTTTTTTAGAAAAATTACATAATTTACCATTTTTTCTTGTTACCAAAAATAAATATGTATGTTAATTTAGCTCTGCCATTGGTTGACCGCCTTCGATTTTTTAAATGTGGAGTAGACCCTGGATCCAGAAAGTTTGGCCACCCCTGGTATATACTAACAAGAATCCAAATATTTTAGCAAACATGATTAATTAAATACATTTTTCGTAAATGGAGGAATCGCTATAATAATTAATTCAAATCCCAGAAGTTATGTAATTCTCTTCTATAATTATTGCAGATATATAGTTGTACAGATATGAAGCCAGTTTTATTTATTTTAATTCAATGTAAAAATGATATTGAAGATGCTTCAATTTTTAAAGTGAATTAAAAACATATTTTTTTAAGAAAATCACCTGAAAATGTAGTGAGAAAACTATGAAATTAAAATATTAGGTTGGGGAAAAAGAAATCCATTATATTAAGTGAACTTTATGTAACTTCTTTTGGTTTCGCTTTGTAAAAAGGTTTAAAACAGCTTTCATATAGGTTTTTAGGTCTTGCGCGTCACGACTGCTGACATGCGGTTAACTTCGATCATTTTTGATATTTTATAGACATTTTCGACGATGCTGTATCCACATGCGAGGTGCATCTCTAACATCAAAAATACCCGAACAGAATCAACGAAACAAAAATTGTATGTAACTGGTTGTTACAGTCTTATATAGGACGATAAACACCTTTCACAATTTTAGCCACCCGGCTATCTTTCTCACCGTTACAAGAAAAAAATGAAAATGTATCGAATTTTCTATTTGTTGTCTTCCATTTTAAAAACCTTGTACTTGTAACTGAATTAATCAAACAAAAAACCACAAGAGGATATTTTAGTGTCAAATGTCACCTTTCCAAAGAGCATAAATATGAAATTGTTTGATAGATACCTCACGAGATATCGATCACTACAGACATCTACCGAAAAAATAATGGATTACTTTTTCCTCAAACTAATATAATTACATTTTTTTTCTTAAAAAAATAAACTAAATAGAAAAATATTCTTTTTTTGTGTGTGTGTGCGTATGAATAATCCATTTCCGGTTTTCAAAATAAAATAGGAAAAGGGAAGTAAATTATCTTTTTTAATAATATTTTCAGTATTCAGACTTCATTTACAGCATGTGTCTTATGAATGAATAGCTTAAAGGCATTTTCAAAGTGAAATAAAATGGAATTAAGAAAACTAATCTGTTTTATTCTACATTCATGATATAAGAATAGATCCTACTTAAAGCTTGTTGCAAGTATGTAGATGCAATTTGCTTGTAAATAAAGTGACTCTAATTCTTAGGTTTTGTCACTTTATTTATATTTCTAATTGACAATTTTTTAATGATGTGCAGGGTTTTTTACCTTTTGATGAACTTTGAGTTTTTACACATTTATTAAAAAAAAAGCTGCCTAAGCAACTTCATTCATCTCATAAAATGCTATGAAAACACTAAGTTTCTAAAAAAATATTTGACCTTCTAACTTGTGGATTACCTTATGCTATATCAAAATTCAGGTGTTTTTTTTTTTTTTTTTTTTTTTTTTTTTTTTTTTTTTTTTTTTTTT
>JAPDSC010073492.1:0-11226 GCA_026290005.1 Latrodectus geometricus | reverse complement strand
TGTGGCTGGAGTCAGTATACGTCTTTCCGTTTATCGGGATTAATTTGTGAAAACTTTTAAACTGAATTATATTTGTATTTTTTGGTATATTTTTCCAAAAAATCCTGCTTCTTAAATTGTAAGAAAAAATTTTTTATTTCGTGATTTTTTTTAATTTAGGAAACCGTCAAAGGATGCATCAATCATCATGTGGAACGTTCACATGCGCAGAAAAGCAAATCAAAAAGAGAAGTGTACATTCCCTGTTGTAACTTCGTGAATCCCTATCTCAGTTTATTATCATAAAAAAACCATCTGCCAAAAACCGCAAGGCGCAAATATTTTCAGTTAAAATTAAATGCGATAAAAGTCTGCTTTCGCTGAAGACAGCAAAAATGCTCGATCTGGGTTTTTCTGTATATATTTTTAACCAAGGGGTCGCGCGTGGAATTATTTGCCTTTGTCTAAATTCTGGACTTTCTCCTTAAACTATAAATAACTATTGAACACAAATATGCCTTTATTTATATGAGATTTTTCAACTTAGTCATTTTAATTAATCAGTGCTTTCTAAACTGCTGGTCACCCAAATTGGACAACACTAAGAAAAACAGATGTAACAAAAAAATTTATTTTGTAGATAACATGTACAACAAGTAGCAAATGATTAAATTTATAGACTTCTGTGAAGTGTGGTTCTGCCAGAGTAGCCGCCGTTGTGTTGGAGATCACCGTTTTGCCACACGCCTCGGCTTGATTCAAAGAGGTTTTGTATGTGTTTTTGGGGTACAGCAGACCAAGCAGCTTCCACACATTGCCAAGGTTGATCTGGTGTGGCAGCTGGGGACATAATCTGGGTTAATCGTTGAGCAACCATGGAACACATATTTTTTATCGGCGAAAGATTCGGGGAGATAACCGGCTAAGGAAGCAATTCAATCTGGCGATTGACGATAAAACCTTGGACAATGCGTGCCACGTGTGGTCGCGCATTATCCTGTTGAAATATAGCTGTGAGCAAGATCTAATGGTAAGGAAGGACAACTGGATCCAACACCTCAGAGATATAGCGCAAACTATTTAAAGTACCGGCAATGCATATTAGGTTAGTGCGAGAGTGATAATCAATACTGCCTTATACCATTATTCACGGTGCAGGACCAGTGTGGTTTATAACTTATGTATTCAGCGTCCTCTCTTCACGATGTCTGCAGACTCCAATGCCACCATCGTGGTGTTGCAGTTGCGTACAGAAGCGTGACTCATCAGTAGAGACAATTTCATTCCATTCTGCCTTCCAAATGCTTTTTTCATGTCATCATTGGCTGCGGAGACGTCTGTGATTCTGTGTCAATGGTAGACGAAGCAATGGACGTCTTGCGGGCAGACCATTCTGTTGTAAATGGTGTCGAATGGTACGCGCAGACACTGGATGATGCGTTACAGACTGAATGTGCTGTGGTATGGTTCGTGATGGGACTGAGCGATCCGTCATTGCGATGCGCACAATTTGTCTGTCACCTCGTGAAATGGATGCTATCGAACACGTCGGTCCGTCGTACCCTCAAGCATCCAACGGTCACATATCTACATTACTGTTGCTTGGTTTCGTCCAACACGACTACCGATTTCCCTGAAAGATAATCCACAATCTCGGCAGCCTACTATTTTTTTCTGTCGAACTCGGACACTTGATAAAAAAAAAAAATGATCACTGTTTTCTACGAGGCATAATTGATCGTTTTGTTTGAAAAAAAAAGTACAATAAAAACACAATTGTCGAACTTGAAATCGTCGAAATCTCCAAGCCTTAAATAGTGCTTTGAAGTTCAAATTATTTGCATATCTCACCTCCGCTAATGCATGCTATAAATTTCACTTTATTTGCATGCTTCCTTCAGCGAGTAATGCTATTTTGATCATCCAAAATGGATTCTGAACACTAAAAGGTTTTTCAAAATACTTGTTGCATTATTTTACAGAATAACTGAAAATAATATGCAAGTGTTAAGATTTATATAGCATGACCTTTTTACAAATTTTTCTTATTACACTTTGAAATTTAATGTTAAATTTGTTATATCAGTAATAGCAAGCCCCCGTTAGTATAAAGCTTTTACCAGTAACTAAAAAAAATCCAAAACATGTTATTTATTATTTTACATTTAATTTATTTTGCAATGAAAGACTTGTTTCTTGTTCTTGAATGGTAAAAACAAATTTCTTGTATTAATTATTTTGTCCTATAAGTAATTTATATTTAATTAAGTTGTAATGAAAAGTTTAAAAATAAAATTAAAGTGTGTCTCCATCTCTATTAAAGGAACTAAATTGTAAAAATATTGAATGAAACACGGAATGTCTAATATACACTGCTTAAAACAATAAAAGCATAATGAAAGCTTTCTAAAATAATGATACAAGAAATCATTTTTACATAAAATGGAGAAGTCAAATGCAATTTTTTTTTCATATTCAAACTTCACAGTATGCAAATTTTGAGTTTGACGTAGAAAACGATGCTTAATGGCAGCGAATGATTTTCAACTTGTGTAAGATAAAGCAAAAAAGAATGATCGATATTTAATAAGTGTGTTGTTTCGACGAGTGCGATGTCATTCAACCGAATCAGAAACTTGGAGAGTTCTCCTGTTGGACCAAGCACAATCCGTAGTAGCAGAAGCCATTAAAATTTCACAAAGTGTGATTTCCAAGATCTGGAACCCTTCTTTTTTGAAACAGGAAATATAGACCGAAGATCAAGACAAAGTCATAGACGTGCAACATCCAATAAGCACTGTTATTTAACACTAACGGCGCAAAGACAACTAAATATGAGTGCTACTCTTCAACACCTTCACAAGGCTACTGGTACCGCAAGTTTCAACACAAACTGCCCGAAATCTCATTTAAGTTGTAGGACTGTATGCTTGCCGACAAATGGTGTGTGTCAGGAAAGCACCATCGTGCCCTTTTGGAGTGGCAACAACCATGCGAATGAAAATTAGCCATAATGGCAACAGACCAGAAAATAATATTGGCCGTAAATGGCACAATATTCTTTTCTCTGACGAGTCCCGTCTTTCTCTTCATCCTGATAATAGGTGCAGTTTCAATTGGAGGGAGAGTTACATTAGAAACAATCCTGCTTTCATGCTCGAAAGTCAGATTTGGCATTGATGGAGCGATGGTTTATCCTGACATCTCCATTGATGAGCGCACCTATCTTTATGTCATTCGAAATTGTACTCTGACCGGTTGCCGAAATAGGGATGAGATCCTCAGAACTATTGTAGCCCCTAATGCTGCAGCAATTGTATAAAACTTCGTGTTAATCGAAGGCAATTGCAAGCCACATCTCCCTTAGGGATGTATTTTTGGAGGAAGGAATGAGTAGCGTGTTCTCCGGACATAACGAAATCGAGCACATTTGAGACATTCTAGGCAGACAAGTTGCTTACGGCCTACCCCCCCCCCCCACCATACACACAAATTCTTCAAAACACTGGAAAGAGCTCTTCTTAACGAAAGGGACAGAATACCTTAGCTCCTCGTTGATAGCCTTATTGACTCGATGCCTTAAAGGTGTTCATCGTTTCTGATCATCCTGAAAAACCGTACACATTACTAAAAATGTGATTTTTTATGGGAACACTTTTTTTCCCCCTTTAGATGCACATGCACAAATTGTGTTTTTTTCCCTCTACTGTACCCAAATGCATAATAAAATGCATTTTTCTGCCAAACAAATGTCTTTTTTTTTATCTCATAGTCTACTACGTCTGTCAAAAATGTCAATCAACCAAATAATTTTCCATGTTCAAATATCCACCCACAACCTCAATATCCTTTGTTTTCAGAAGTGTGGTGTTGAAAAAACTGACATTATATGTAGTGTTTGATATTTATTTATAGAAATTGAACCAAGAAAGTTTTGCATATCCCTCTAACTACTTCCTAAAATATTTAATTAGTGATTTTTTTTTTTTTTTTAATTTACAATCTTAGAATTCACTAAAATATCTATTCGACCTTCATTAATTCCCATCATTCCTGTTTAGCATAGCTTCAAACTTGTGTCTTGAAGATAAGTATGTGCTTGATTCTGACTCGATTAATTAGTGTTACTATTTTCGTCAAATAATGTCCAATGTGTCTCCGTTTATGAGGATAAAATTTGTAGAAGAGGATGAAAACTCAGGTGTTCTTCTTGTTACTCGAACGATTTCGTAAATTACAAAGTTTGTCCCTTCATGCACCATAAAATGCATTCTACCCCATCACTAGTAGTCCATTGTATCGTATATTAAAGTGATATGGAAACGTTAGCATGATATTTGTTTCTATACCTGACCTAACCGAAAGATCGTCGTGCTGAGAGAGCTAATTGGCGTTAAATGACCATAAGATCCAATATTCATCCGCTGGTGTGACGTGACATTAAAGGCATGTTTATACGCTCCGAGTTTCTCGTCCGAACTTTTTCGGATCTCGTTGCTATCGTGAATTAAGAGTGTGTAAAGATGTTCTCTGAGATTGAGCTCCAATATCGGAAAGAAGTAAAACATGTTCTACTTTTCCATCCGAGATTTTGTCCGCAGCCAATCAGCTTTAGGGAAGAATGACGTCATCGGAAGACACGAAAATCGAATTCATCTTGCAAGCGATCAATTATCAAAATGAATTGGAGTAACGAAAGCATCGAAATTTTAATTGAAGAATACAAGTTGAAGCCGCACACACATATCTATGAAATATAAATACCGCAGATTATCATTACAAAAGTTTGAGAATAAAAGGATAAATGGAACTTCGCGATCAATTTTAAATATTCTATCTGATGAAATTTAAAAAAAAAAAAAAAAAAATTAATAACTTAAGAAGTCAGTATTTGTCAGAGCAAAAGAATGTGTTCCAACACAGCGGAGTGGCACCGGTAAGTTATATTTTATTTTGTAAAACATCAATTGATTAATTAATTCATTGCTTATACTTAATTGTTTTCAATAATTCAATACAATTCATTTGATATTGTAAAGAGAACAATTTTAAGAACCATCGCCATTTTTTTCAATGTTAATTAAAAATAGCTAATAATTTCATTTATATTATTGTAATAAAATTAATCTTCTTATTTTCCTGATGAGGTGATTTTAATTATCTGGACTATTCCTCCTATACAATTTAAAGAATTCACAATGATGTAAATAATTTGAATCTTAAAGTTTTTAAACAGGTTAATGAAAATAATTAAAAATGGATATAATGAGTCTTTAAATCCCCCTCAATGGTTTCGTAAAGAATATTAGACTTTAAAATCGTTTTTATCAAAAAATTAACAAAAACAAAAAAGTAATGATTTCAAAACAAATGAAAATCTATGCTTATAAATTATTGTTATTTCTATGATTTTTTAATTTCTTTCTTAAATCATGTTCATTAGAATAATTAAACATTAAAAAATCAACAAGCTATCAATAAAAATTTAATCTAATTATAATCAAATTTTTAAGAACAACCTATTGATTTTATTGTTCATAAAACATTAAGCTATTATTTAGTCAAGTTTGATATGTAGGCGTAACTTTTTTGTCAAATTTATTTTAATGGGGAAAAACATTGCTTTATTTAAAAATACATGCATTTATGATTCAAATGACCTCATTAAAATCATTTTTTATATTATTTTTGTAAATACTGACTTGCATGTAAATTATTTATCGTTATCGATTTCCGAATGCTGATCGTTGTTTCCTTACGACTACGAGCCATTTTTAAACGTTATATAAAATATAACGTAGTTACAAAATAAAGTTAAATGAAAAAAATAAAAAAAAGTGCCAAACGATAATTTTATTTTATTTTTCTAAAACTGAAAATGGAGGGAATCATAGATAAAACACGCCTTACAAGTTATCGTACACAGTAACATTTTTGTAAAATTGTTTAAATAAAAGTTAATTAAAAAACAAAAACTTCGTTTTTCAGAATGGATGCGATATGGAAAAAATATTGACTTCATATTCGAATTTAATTCCGGACTACAGTGCTTTTTCTACAAGATTTTAACGTGTACAAACACTTTTGAGAGTCAAACGTATGTACTTATACATATATATTACATAGTTCATGAGACATTTAAGCCTACTTTATTAAGTTTTTAAATGAGTATTTGATTTTATTAATAGTTTCATGTTTAGTTAAATATATTTAAATAGATATATTTTTTCTGGATCTCTTTATTTTCTACATTATGCTGAAACTATCCTGTTCTATATCCGACCTTTATACATCCAGCCATACTGATTTTGGCATTTCAAATTTATTCAAAAATAAATACAATCTAGTGGAATGGTGAACACTTATTACAAATTTATTGCTTCACATAATGAACACATCATTGCAAAGATGTTTAAGATAGATTTTAGCTATAATTTATAAAAAACTTGTTTCCAAATAATAATAACGGGTGATCAAATGAAAAGGTACAAATGTAGACTTTATTCAAAATGCACACGATAGGCTTGAACACAACGATCCCACTGATGAACAAGCCGCAGAATTCCTATGTCTGTGACGAGACAGTCCTTCACAGCGTCCCCGAGTTGAAGCTCTTCCCTTTCTGATGTCAGGACTGCAGGGTGAATTGTCCAACGTCTCCCACTTGAACTCGGTCAGTTCCATGTGTCTGGAGACGTGTGGACTTGCGTTATCATGGAGCAGAACCACACCCTTCGTGAGCGGCCCCGGTCTTTTCTTCTTGATTGACCTGCGTAGGCATCGGAGTTAATGGTTTTTCTGTGCTCGAGGAATCCTGTCCTCATACCGTCTGCCGCACTGTTTAAACGCCGCTTTTGATATGAGCCTCTGCTCTCTCTCCTGCGCATGCGGGCACCCTAGCTTGCTCCGATCCCAGTCAGGGACTCCAGTCACATCCCATGATGTCTCGCTACATTCTCCCATGGCGGAATATGCAAACATTTAACTGTCACGTTTTTACGCAGTTTCGTACTTTTTCATTTGATCACCCCTTGTGAATATGTTAAAAACGTCAATCAATAAAGAAGGATACCTTAAATGACTTTTCTTGCTGAATTTTTTTGCTTTGATGTTCAGTACTACAAATTAAAATATAGATAATTTCGTATTAGAATAATTTAAAGTTTTGACTTTCTCTTGCACTGTTTCAGGAGCTGATGATATTTCCACGTCAAAATGGTGGTACTTTGAAGCCTTATCCTTCTTAAGAGAAAGTGCAATTCCAAAAGAAAGCAATTCAAATCTCTGTGTAAGAATACAATTTTTTCAATTCTTTATTAAGACATTGAATAATTAAATAAAGTGTTTGTATAAGTTTATATTAATGCAATTTTTTCCTTATAGATTGAAATAGACGCTGAGGATTTCATAATCCCATCGATTACAGAAACGCCTTCTTAAAAGAAAAGAAAGAAAGTTGCAACTGAAGAAGAATTACTTCTCTTGTACTGAAGTACTCGCTTCCTTGCAGCAAAGAAAAAATGACAAACATGATTATTTTTGTCGAAATCTGGCAGAAGAAATGAGACCCATGGAGCCAAGAAAAAGTGCTCGATTAAAATACCAAATAATAGAATTATTTATTCAATAATACTAAAAATGCAATAAAGTTTATTTTGATTAATTTTTGAAGATTTAGCCATAATTTTACAAGCACCCTATTTTGCATACATTATACTTGTAATTTTTAAAGTTGTATTTAATAAGTTTCTTTCATTCATATTTGAAAAAATTTCCTGTATATAATTATCATGTTTAGTAGTATAATTTTCCAAAAATGCAAAAAGTTCCTTCCATTTAACAGTTGACAAAACTCTAATCATAAGTCTAACACATATTGCAATGAAATGCATTTTTACATTTTAATAATGTCTTTTCAATATTTAGTGAATAGCTGCTGAAAATCAAATAATTTAAAAGGCAAGAAATGCTTAAATTCAATACATAACTTTTTTATATTTGCACAAAAATTTGTTTGAAATTATATTTAACTTAATTTATATATTAAATTATCTCTTAGAAACAATGTTTTAGATTCATCTAAAACATCAGTGTAAAGGGAGTTTACATAAATTAATAATTATTTAGTTAAGGTCTAAGTATTTAAACAAAATTAACTCTATGTATTAGATGAAATAGTTTATTAAATGAATAAAATAATGAACAATATAATGTATTAACTTTTATTATAAAGTTAATTTACTAAACCAAAGCATAAATCCTAGGGTGGCACTTGAAAAAATTGCCAAGATTTGAAATTTCAAACTAAAATATTTACTGATCATTTTATGCACTCTTAGAAAATAATACACTACTGGCCATTAAAATTGCTACACCAAGAAGGCGACATGCTACAGACCTGAAATTTATACGACAGGAAGAAAGTGCTGTGATATGCAAATGATTAGCTTCTTAGCGCATTCATACAAAGCAGGTGCCAGTAGCGACACCTACATTGTGTTTAAATGAGGAAATTGTTCAGCCGGTTCCTCATACACAAATTGCATTTGAACGTTGTTGCCTAGTGAAAAGTTGTTGTGATGCCTCATGTAAGAAGGAGAAATGCGTACCAGCACGTTTCTGACTTTGATAAAGGTCGAATTGTAGCGTACCGGGATTGCGGTTTATCTTATCGCAGTATTGCTGCTCGCATCGGTCGAGATCCAATGACTGTTAGCAGAATATGGAATCGATGGGTTCAGGACGGTAATACGGAATGCCATGCGGGATCTCAACGGCCACCAATCACTAGCAGCCGAGAAGACAGGCATATTATCCGCATGGCCGTAATGGATCGTGCAACCACGTCACGAGTCATGAGTCAAGAAACGGGGTTGTTTGGAAGACAACAAGTATCTGCACGAACAGTTCCACGACGTTTGCAGCAGCATGAACTCTCAGCTAGGAGACCATGGCTGCGGCTTCCCTTGACGCTGCGTCATAGACAAGAGTGCCTTCAATGGTGTGATCAACGACGAACCTGGGCGCACTAATAGCGAGACGTCATCTTTTCAGATGAATCCAGGTTCTGTGTACAGCATCATGATGGTCACATCCGTGTTTGGCGGCATCGTGGTGAACGCACACTGGCAGCGTGGATTCGTCATCGTCATACTGGCCCATCACCTGGCGTAATGGTAGGGGGTGCCATTGGATACACGTCTCTGTCACCTCTTGTTCGCATTGACGGTGCTTTGAACAGTGCACGTTACATTTCTGGTGTGTTACGACCCGTGGCTCTACCCTTTATTCGAGCCCTGCGAAACCCTACGTTTCAGTAGGATACTGCCCGACCGCATGTTGCCGGTATTGTACGGATTTTCCTTGATACGGAACGTGTTCGGCTGTTGCCCTGGCCAGCACGTTCTCCAGATCTTTCAGCAATAGAAAACCTCTGGTCAATGGTTGCCGAACGACTGGCTAGTCACCAAACGCCAGTCACTACGGTTGATGAACTGTGGCATCGTGTTGAAGCTGCATGGGCATCTGTACCTGTACATGCAATCCAATCTCTGTTTGACTATGCGTATAACTATGCCCAGGCGTATAACTGATGTTATTACTGCCGGAGGTGGTTGTTCTGGGTACTGATTTCTCAGGATCTATCCAGCCTAATTTTTTGAAAATTTAATCACTTGTTATATCTAGTATAATATATTTGTCTAATAAATATCATTTTGTTATCTGCATTTCTTCCTGGTGTAGCAATTTTAATGGCCAGTAGTGTATTTATGATTGCAGTTAATGTACATTAAAAATGTAGATAAATTAAAACATATATGTATATATTTGTCTTATTCTTATTATTATTTTTATTTGTAAATGAAAAAGATTATTGCTTAATTTTAGTGTAAATATTATAAAATTGATACGTGTATACATATTTAATATTAAAATTATTATTGCTGAGAAAAATATGAACATGTAACATAAAAAATATTTGATTATTATTTTTATATTTCTAATAATATGAAATTTTCATCCTCATAGTAAAAATTGATTTGTAAATTGAAAATGGTGTCGATATTCATTCATTTATATTTATTATTGTCATTTTAATGTGAATAAAAAACAAGGTTATTTTAATCAGAAACTGGATGCATTAAGCATCCAGTTTCATTCCATAATCTTGGTAAATATCGAGGTGACCGTCTCGCCTCATCGAAATTTAAATTTTTCTCAAGGAGTGATCTCCGCAGGGAATTTATTGAATACGCCTACGGATGAGATCCTAGAACATCTGAAGGATCAGAAGGTCTGCGGCGTTAAGCGCATAACTGTCAGAAGCGATGGAAAGTACATTGATACGAAACATCTCATTCTGACATATGCCACGCCAGACCTTCCAGAAAATATCAAAGTTGCGTATATGCATTTACCCTTAAGGCCGTATATTCCTAATCCCTTACGTTGTTTCCAGTGCCAACATTTTGGACATTCGAAAAACTCTTGTAGGTCAAAACCTACTTGCGCTCGTTGCGCAGTAGTTGGCCACGAGAGTGCTAATTGTACTGCAAAGGAGGCGTGTGTCAACTGTAAAGGTGACCACCCCTCCTACTCCCGAAATTGTCCAATATGGGTACTGGAAAAAGAGATCACTACTTTGAAAATAATTAATAAAATTTCGTACCCTGAGGCCCGACGTATCGTCACATCTCGAACGCCAAAGTCTGGAGTAAGCTATGCAACCGTATCTAAAAAAGTCACCAGATCCAGTAGCACACAAACAGACTCAATTTCACTTCCCCTTGTTAGATTACCCCTTACTTCAACAGAAAGGCCAAAATCTAAAATATCTCCAAATTCTAAAAAAAGCTCCTACCTACAAATCGAAATCTGCGAAGGCTTACAGATTAAAATCTTCAAAAGAGGGCTCTACTAGGCCCTCAATATCCACCCGCAAAGCCTTATCCCTGGAAGCTGATGCGGTATCTCTACATCCCTCGGATGATGATATGTCGTTCGAGGAATGGTTAGATGACTCGCCTTCCAGCTCCAGGAGAGGAGCTTCGAAAACTAAACAATAACTTCCCTTGTTTCTTGGAACTGCCATGGTTTGCGCTCACATCTTGATGACATCAAGTCTATTACATCAGCTTATAACCCCGCATGCATAGCACTTCAGGAGACATTCCTGAAGTGTACAAATAACATCAATATGCGTGGATTTCAATGCTTTAGAAAAGACTGTGGTGACGATGGTGTAGT
>JAPDSC010073490.1:0-14305 GCA_026290005.1 Latrodectus geometricus | reverse complement strand
ATTAGCTCATTGCACATATATTTCCCCAAAATGTGTATATTTTTTAATATATTTTCGTTGATATCTTGTATTTCAAAAAGATTTATATAAGAACTTATATTTTTCAATACCAATTTCAAAGAAAAATATAAACTTTTTCAAAATAAAGCAAATAGTAAATAAAGTAAATAGTAATAGATAGTTCATTTAGAGTAATAAAATAATGAAAATAGTAAAATACTGTAGAGTTATTTAGCCATTCTTTTTCCTGTATTATAGAAAGGAAACTTGAATTTATTAATTTAATGTTTCCATCACTAAATGCAGTGATTTATTTTAAGATAGTGATATAATACGACTCAGTGATTTATTTTTTGCTTTGTTATAAAATTACACCTTTATTTCTCCTTTCAACCCTTATATTTAAATTAGTGCAGATTATATGTTTTAAAATATTTGTGAATACAAATTGAAAGAAAATCTAAAAAATACAACAAATTAGTGTAATTTTATAACTATTTTATCAATTATTATTCAAACAAGTATAATTTAAAATTATGATTAAATTTTAAATTGAAAAATTTCATTAGTAGAAAAAAATCAAGTTTTTCAAAGAATCATTTATACAATACAAATATATTTAATGTATACATCACCCTCATAATTTCCCTTAACTTCCGAGTTTTTGCGCATGAGTGCTGCAAGTCTTATATCACAAGCTGTTTTCAGATACATTGAAACATTTTTCATCATACTAAATGTCAACTTTCAGGTGTCAATTAAAGAAAACAGAAGCTTAGTAAATATGCTGATTTTTTTTTACATTTAAAAGTAAAAATAGTTTCAATTTATTTCAGAAGAAATTATAACCAAATGAAATCCAAAATCTCTTCAAAATGTAGCAATCATATGAGCTCATTCATTTCTGTGAATCCCTGATGACAAATCCAAAGTGAAACATCTTTGTCAGGTGAAAAGAAAATTCTCGTGACACAGTTTTAAAAGTAGAGCCAAACTTTTAAACCCATGACGCTCAAAGCTAGGACGCAGTTCTTATATCCCTATTAAATTGAAAATTCACCAAAAAATAAACTTAGTTTGTTGAAAACTAATTAAAAATATTCTTATCACCGAAACGGGTTTTGTATTCATTAATTAGTTAATGAGGTCGAAAGTAATTACATGTCCTCCGAAACTCTTTTCTTGATGAGCTTCGGAAATTATCGATTTTCCCACTCCTCTTAGTTTGAGAAAAACTTTGTTCAAAAATAGAATTTATGAGCTTATAAAGTTTAGTCAGACGCTGGAATGTTGCTTAAATTTCCTCATACAAACACGTTTCCCTTAACCATAAATTGTATTAATTGGTATAAAGATATAAAGTTCTATTCATTTTTTTATTTTACTATTAAACTTTTGTTTAAGGTGCAATTCTAAATTATACTCACAATTTCTAATTGATAACGTAAAGGTAGTTGTTTAACAAATAGTGGAAATGTCATGAAATATATTTAAATGAATGTTAATTTTATTTTCCAAATTTTCAGCGCTCGATAAAGAAATTAAAATAAGTACTTTTATTTTAAATAATTAAATACATGTTGAAAAAACAGTTTAATCTATCGACTATATATATAAAATATTTGCTTACATATAAAAGAAGTTATTGGATTTGAATACATTTTTTTTAAAGTGAATTTTATGACAAGCTTTATAAACAACGTCGCTATATATACGTCTTACCTTTGCTTTTAGGAATCGTATTTCACATTTTAAGAAGTACATATAAGACTTACACACTATTATTTCTAATTTGAATTTAAATGCACAAAACTGAGCTAGATTCATTTCTAGAACAATTAATGGTTGCGTAATTTGAGACTAAAACGATGGGCATTTGAATAATTTCCTCAACTCTCGTTTCTAGCAGAACCTGAGACAATTTTCATGAATTATCGTAAATCCATATATCTCCCATTAGAATGAGAAACGTATTATTTAAAATGGCCCTCACTGAATAATTACTTTCTTTCGATAATTTCGTAATGATCGATTGTAAAATTACAAGAATTATCGATATTTCAGAAACGTTATAATGTATATTATTTTAAAATAAATTTAACAAATAAATCAAAATTCCTATCGAATTTTGAAATGAATAAACAAGTAAAATAATAAATAAATAGTGTAAATAAACTTAATGATTGCGCAGAATTAAATTTTATTGCGGATGTTTGATTAAAGTGTGAACTGCGAAACACTATTGATTAGATTTTATAACGCAATTCTTTAAAAATTTTGATTCAGAACACTTTGAAAAAGTTTTATGGTACTGATTTGCATAAATGCTATTAAGACATTTTATTTTTTACATTATTTATAAAAATGTAACTATGTAATATTTCAGTAAGCATGAATAATCATTTTGTACAATTTAAATGACGAAAATCAGTATTTCCTTCAAAATTTTAATTAATTTTTTTTTGACTGAAATGGAGAAATTTCTTTAAGCAAAAAGTTTTCTTATTATATAAATATAAATTAATAATTGTTAAAGGCTGGAATATTTATTAAAGTTATTTTCTGTAAAGTGAGCATCAATGTTTTTAACAATGAGTTCAGTTTTAACTGTAAATTTGTTAGCAGAAATGCTAAGATGGTTGATTAGCACTCTGGTCTTCGGTTTAAGCGTTCGTGAGTTCACTCATCACAGCGGAATTGTATGATGGGCGCACTGTAGTTACAAGATCAGTTTGAACTTTCTTATGTAAAATATATGATTTTAGATCAAAATTCAAAGTAAATCAATGCCCAACGTTGTTTAGATGTAGTTAATGTCTTGTTCTGGCTTAACTTCTGAAGAGAAAGAAAATATCAGTGTTGCAATCTTGCATCAGTGTTAGCAATTTTGACATCCGTAGTGAAATGAGATTAAAAACAAATATAAAAATATTATCTCATCAATTGTGCACATATTTGTATGTGTTAATAATGGAAAAGGGGTTTTAAAAAATATTAATACATAATGAAATCAGTCTCAAATTAATAAATGTTTTTGTTAACGAAAATAGTTTTCAAAAAGAAATCTGACAAGTTTCGTGGAAATAAACATTTTATGAGGAAACTGATATCTAATGTCTACTGAAGAAACAAAATTTAATTAAAAGATAAAAATATCTGGAAGTTACCATTTTCTGGGGAAAATACTTTGCGTTGTTTGAAATTGAAACAATTATATTACATGTTACATACTCTCTGTTTGTCTAATACATGGATAGATCCCGCCAAGTAATCTGGATAGTAATGTTTACTAAAGAAATAAAAGTTTTCCGTTTGAAATGGAGGTTAGGAATGTTATGAGTTGTGTGATGGCTTTTTAAATAGTATCTCATTTTATTCTCGAGTCTTTCAGTAATCCAAATTTGAGCATTTCTTTTGTTCCTCATGACCAAAATAGAACGTGTCCTGGTTCCATGGCAGCAAAGGCACAGACAATGTGGCAGGAACTATTTCGGTGGTTGTAGTTTTAGACAGACATTAAGATTTAATCCATATTATTTTTGACGTTTTGTAGTCTTAATTATGCTTAGGCTATTAAACGCTGCTTCTCAACGACATTTCATTAAAAGGCAGCAACACATACAGATTTATTTTATGAAAGTACATATAGATAACAACTTGGAGTTATGTAGATACTACATAGATAAACCAGATATATGGATAAATTTTTTGAAGAGTTCCCGTAAAAGCAGTTAAGTTCTGGAAACTATATTCTCATCAATGAATAAAATCTCCTGATCACTAAGGAGACAAATATGCATCTATTTTTTTGAAACCTATAATTCAGATTTACAAAAATTTGTTGGTAATATCTAAGTTTCGGTAGACTACATGCTGCTGAAATTTGTTATATTGCAAAACATTTGAAATAAATGGGTTAAGCAAACTTGATGTACCGAAATCTCTTCTATATTGTATTACAATACAAAACTTCTTCTATATTTATAGCTTAAAACGATACCTAATTGAAATGCATCATTCTGTTATAGTGCTGGTATATTTTTACCACATTTTTTATAATGTTTGAAAATGTTAGTTTTTATTTATGTATGGCTGACTGTTTTATTTGCCTTTGTATGTGTGTAGATATCTTGAATTGTTATGATATGAGAGGATGGTTGACAATTGTAATGTGTCCGGCAGGTGGTGTTCGCCCTCAACCACACTCTGCTGCAGCAGGAGCAGCGGGAGCCCTCATACACAACGGAGGATCTCATCCGCCACTACAACTGCGGCGACCTGCACGCAGGGCAGGACACGGCCCCCCTGCCCTCTCTCAGTGGCAACACTTCTCTCTCGGAGGAAGATGCTGCCCTCGCCCGCAACATCGACAGCTACTTCAGGCAGGAGCTCATATACAACAGAAACATGAGGATGGGAGGCAGGGTGGCCCACCTCATCCACCACAACCCTCACCAGAGCCTCTTCTTTGCTCTGGGTGCCGGTAAGTGCTGTCTCTTATGAAAATTAAATGCAGCAGATGAATAGATAGAAGAGATGCGTAAATGGATCACATGATGGACTCGGAAAGTGTATTGCAAAGAGCTGGTTTTTGGTCAGTAGAGAAGATTGGTCTTATTTCGTGTTAAATAACATACTAATTCTATTGCGTAGGATGCGGATCTATGAGCTCTAGGGGCTCAGTAGCTTGAAGATGCTTCCGATTAAAATCAGCATCATTTGCAGAGGGCAGTGATTGAGAGGATGATTACAATATTCTCTCTTTCTAAGTATCTTGAGCTTCGTAGGTGAGGGATGTATCCGCTTTCTTTTTTGATGTCCAAAGCTCTTCCACTAGTGTGGTATGGATTTGGAGAGGAGAATGCCAGCTCAGATTGTGTCATCACATGATTGTGTATCAATAATTGATAGCTGAAAACTACAGGAAATATTAAATTAAACTTACATTTCAACTGATACAAGAATCAATTTAATTTAATCTTCTTTTTCAATTATGTTGCACCTTTCCGTGCTTAGAGGATCTACCTACTTTAAATATTCATAGTGACCATTGTTCCTCCGTCCTCATTTATCACAACAATATGAAGTGATACACCATTGTTCTGATTGTTTAAAGATTTAAGTCCATAAGCTTTTTACCTTCGGCTCAATAGTTATGGGATTACAAATCTCTACTTAGCTTTGAATGATTACAGAAGTTTAGAGCCCATGTTAAAATGCAGATCCCAGTTTAATATGTCCTCTTGGGCAAAAAATAGTTTCTGAACGACGGGTAAACTAAATCCAACAACATCTAAGTATATTATAATTTTCAATAAAGGGCAATCAAATAGTAATATTACTTCGATAATACTTGATGTTGAGAAAGTTGCACACAATTCTTACACATAAGCGTTACACGTTAAGGCTAAACTTACTGCACCTGGTCCTATCGCACGCCCATTTGTTCATCCCTAACAGTTTAATGTCTTTCCGCTCTAACTGACCATCTAGTAGAGGGTCCTTTCGATGTTCTCTTTCTATTCTTGAAAAAATGTTTTTTGTAGATAAAAGATCATCATATCTATAAATACGGCCTATCCATCTAATACCGGATACCTTTACTGTTTTTACCATGTATGGATCATATCTTTTTATAAACTTCATGGTTGCATAAAATTCTCCATATGTTATTTCAATTTAATATCCAAAGGTTTTCTTCAATATTTTTCTTTCGAAAATCATCATTAGATCCTCTTCTGCCCTCATCGCATCAATCAGATCTGTAGAAGGTCACAGGTTTATCAAGGTCTTATGTATATTTATTTTGATTTTAATACTAACTACTTTAGGTTTTAATTGACTTCTAAGTTCACAGAATTATTTATTGGCCATAGATAAATTGTTTTTTTTTTCAATTTTAATATTGTTGTTGCTTTAGATTACTGAGCCCAGATATTTAAATTGCTTAACTGTCTCAAATGTATAGTTGGTTATTTTTAGAATTGATAGGTCTAGTTGTTACTATCATTAATTTTATTTCATCTTAATGGATCGTTAATCCCATCTTTCCAGCTGCTTTTTCAAGCAAGAAAAATATATCGACAACAGACTGATTTCGTCATCCAATGATGTCAAAATTATCAGCAAAAGCTAATAATTGAATTGCCTGTACAAAATTAGTTACAGAAAATATATGTAATATCTAAGATAGTTTATAATAGTTAATTGGAAGTATTCAAATATACTTATATTATTTCTCGACACATAAGGTGTACTTCTTTTTTTATACACATTTTTGAAAAATGAAACTTTCTGTTATACTGCTTATTATAAGGATTTATAGTATGAGTTTACAGCATAAAACTCCATATTTTTATACTCGTTTCACAAACATATTCTCAAAGAGAAAGTGCGTCTAAGTTGCCTGGGTACATGTGTATTAGGTATATGTTTTTTTTTTCAAAAATCGTTTCTTGTTAAATTATTTTAAATGTATTTTAAATGTTTAACATGAAATACTTAACAGATTGTTTTAAAATTATTACAATTGTTTTTTATATAAAAGTATCTTTTTGTATTATTGCTCATAAATTAAATGTAAATTATTATGAACATACAGTTTATTTTTTTATTTCAAAAGTGATTCATTTTTTATTTGCATAACGATACACATATTTATTATTATTTACCAATAAAAAATAATTCAAATAATTTTAACTATATTTTTGTAAAACAACACGATTAAATAATAGCGCAATTATTCCTAAAATATTTTCTCACAGTTAATAACAGTTAATACAGCTGACAGTTAATCACAGTTAATACAGTTCACAGTTAATTGTTTCAGATAATTAATTATCAGTAATCAAAGTTTAAAAATTAATTTTAAATCTGAGAAAACAAATGTTGAATTCATAGTTTCAGTTCCAATTAATATGATTGTAAATTAATACGTTATGATTTTAAAAAATTAAAAAGGAGAAAATTATATTTATGCAATAGTTTTATTTTTCAAAAATATATCTTATACATTTTTTGAAGGATTTTTAAACAGTGAAAGACAAGCAATATATGTAATGATGAAATCATTAAAAATCTATGCAACCACGAAAGTAGTACCTTAAACATTTTAACGACTGTATCTCACAGATAGCGTAAGATAAATCATTCTTTGAATGTTCTCCTTTGGAGAATACATATTTTCCTGATTTTCTCCTTTTTCTCAGGAGATGAGCTCACTCATTTTCCCGGAGTCTGGATGTGACAGTGCGTTCTCAAACAAATCGTTTTCTTGCCATTTTAAGCAAACAAATGTGTCACTTTGTTTGCAAGTTTCGAAAGGGACTATCTCTTCCGAGGTCACGTTACTCATTCACAACTTGTTATGAAAGATTCAGACATTTTTTAATATATATATATACTCTGCCTCTTTTAAAGTAGAATACTTAAATATTTCCTTTTATTTTTTTCCCCACCTGTTTGGAGTGATTTATGAGCTTCTTAAGAGAAAAGTTGAAAAAGTTTGTAAGGCAATTAGAACCGAATTATCATTACAGTGTAATTTATATTTTAATAATATCAAAGATCTGGGGTAGTAATTTATTTTGATTTCATCATTTGTGTTAATATTAGGTTGGGGAAAATAGAAGTTCCTTATTTTCTCTGTCGATGATAGTAGTGTTCGATATTTCGTTCATTATTGTTCATACAGTTTCAGATTTAAGCTCTCTGGGAAGACCACTTTTCGCACTAAAATATATTTTGCAATATTTTATTTTATCCTATAAGTTTAAAGAAACTGTGTTTTAAAAAAATAAAATTAAGAAAGAGGAAATGTTGTACATTCACATTTTTTCTTTGATAAAAGCGAAAAAATAAGTCAGGCATTTGAAAATCGGGAATGATGTTTATTGTTCTAATCCTGTAACAGCCAATTAAGTGTGTCATTTTGCTTTAACCAATTTTGTTCGGGTATATTTGAGGTTATTTATGCCACTCACATAGGCATCATACATGCCTTTTGTCGGAAATATCAATAAATCAAAAAAATATCCGAAGTTTACCAGCATTTAGCAATCCAGAAAGTAAAGATTAGCAACAAAACAGTTTGAAATTATTTGCATAAAGCTAATCAAAATGTGCAAGTTAAGCCTTGAAGTTCACGTAAAAATAATGTATTAATTAAAATAATACATTTGAACAGTTTCATGAAAAATAATAATGTGCACATCATTATTATTACGATGTGCACATTACTATTTTTATATATCCATTTACATGTACGAGAATTATGTTATAAATGAATGACATTTGACAATTTCACGCGAGGTCTATTATTTTCTTAATGCATTTGGTACATAATCGTGTATATATAAACTATTCTCTAGAAGTTATCTAGTTTAAGCAAATAATTCAGTAAATATTTTTTACTTAGTTATCAGATAGCTTATTTTTTTAAATATATTAATTTATAATAAATAAAAACATGATATTAATATCTCTTTCGAAGTAGTTGAAGTTTTATAGGTTTAATAAAATTTTATATTCCATTATCGTTCTTTTAAACATAGTATAAATTTTGTGACGAATGAAATATTTGGTAATTTTATGAAAAAATTATATAACATGAAACACTTTTTAGAAATCCTATTTTATTTAATGTAAAATCCAATATATCCAACCAATCCACTCACTTGCTAGAAATAATTTAACTTGATAAATAAATTTTGGAAATAAAACTTACTTTGTTTATTTAATTGGAAAAGCAAGAATATCCCACAACGTTCATCCCAATTGCTTGTTATCTGAATAATAAACCTAGTTTCGAAGATGATGAAGAGGAGAAGCAGGCGTGGCAGAAGACAAGCGATTGACTTCAGGCGACATTCCTCCGCTCCTATTGATCCAAGAAGTAAATCATAAATTAAAAAAAGTACTTTGTAAAATGAATATTTGAGATTTGTGGGCTGAATAATTGCTCGTAATAATTTCGGTGATGTTAATAAAAGAATTCTTGTTGCTGACAGCCCGAAGAACTGCGGCTTTCTTGTTTCCCTAATGGCGAAATTCAATTACCTCGGTGGATGTTAAAGGAATTACGCTTTTCAAATCAGAAATCAAAAATAGCTTTCGACTTCAAAGAGATATCCCTCCCTTTTTCAGTTATCTTCAAACAGATATTTTTCTTTTTATTTCTGTGAAGAAAATGAGATTATTATTGCAGAGGAGAAATAATCAGAATGAAATATGATTTATCTTAATGACCATTTGAAGCTTGAAAAATGTTAAAAATTTATTTCTAAATAATTTGCTGTAAGTTTCTTTTCCTCCAGATTAATAAACGGTGAGTTGAACTAAGGCATGAAAGTGATTGTAAATTGTTACTGAGAAATTTCATTTAAACTATATATTATATGTGATCTTTCGTATGAAATAATAACTATGTAGAAATATTTCGAAATAAAATACGTTTTATAAGAATGTTTGAATATGATCAAAAATTAAATCCAATAGGAAAATATAGATTCAATATATATTACACATTTTTATATTTAAAAATATAATAACTAAATGTGTATTTCAGATGTATTAAAGATGAGTTATTTTCTAATAATTGTGATCATTCAAAATATTTTCACAACCACTTTTGTCTTCATAAAGAACATTTTCAAGATTCAATACTCATGTACCTCGTTTTATGTTTTCTTTCTGAAACATATTAATTTTAAGAAAGTACCTTGCCACATTAGCACATTCGTAGAAGAATAAAATGGTTATTTTGAGAAAACACAGATAATAACATCATAGATTGATTAAATTATTTTTTTTGCAAAAAATATATTTTATAAAATTACACAGCCAACAGCCCCCTAACACTCAAAATAGATTCTTAAGCTTATTTTCCCCCATCCAACGTTTATTATAAACTTACGGGAAAACCGCTTCATGTGGAGTGTTCTCCCTTCAAATTTTATTTCTGGAATGTTTGGTTTGATCCCAAAAGTAAAGGGAGATGAATTTTGCGCTTTGATCTTTTGAATTGCACGTCTATCAAGATTTGTGTTAGGGAGTTGGCTGGGTGACTTATTTGGGATTCTTAAATATCTATTAAATAATTTACGATGTGGATATTAAAAATTATAGATTGTTAGATTGCTTACTTACTACTCATGGCATGCAAAATACCATCCGGTATATATACATCCAATAAGCACTGATCTAACAGAAAATTACCATTGTTTAGCAGATGGTAGACTCGATTTAAGAACATTTTATTAATAATAAAGCTTGTCAACACTATTCCAGGATGAGTCATATTGCAACATAAATTAAAATAAGTATTCATAAATTATTTTTACAGAAAACAATGTTTGGTTGGCTGTATAATCTTATATCATAATATTATCTACATTTTGGACAAGCACTTTATTTCTGTTTTTAAATGTTTTTCTCCTATTTTTGTACAAAGAAAGCATTATTGGCTGTTTATTATATGGTGAAGTGATGCTTACTTATTTAACAATATTTATAATAATTATAATCAAGGGTCACATCAGAAGAATCTAGTGAATATTCTTACCAGAATCATGTCAATACAACCTTTAAGAACTGAAAATTGCAGCAGATGCTGTCAAATGAATGATTCTGTAAACGGAATAAGAAAAACCAGCACAATCTCTAAAGTTTGTTTGGCACACTATTGCAACTTTTTACATGGTTAACCGGAAAATCCTTCTCTAACTTTTTTCATGGAGTAATTCCATTTAAAGGATTTTGCTATGAACCTTAACTCAGTCATTTTCCTTTTCTGTGACAAAATTAATCTAACTGTAGAAAGTACAAATTATTGTGGGCATATATTTAATAATTTCACGTGGATCACTCACATCAGTATTGACATTCAAAAGCAACTAAAGCTTTTGCTTGAAGAAAGCTTGAAAAGCTTGAAAAATTAAACATATTAATAGAGGAGGGTCTAAATTTTCTCGTAATTGCAAGAGATTCTTTACATACATTAATAATTAATTTCAATTAATTATAACTCATTAATTTGAAAAAAGATGAACAGCAATTTAGAGTTTTTTGAATTCCATTCATTAAGATTCATGACCAACAATCCTTATTTTCTTAGGAAAAAGTATATTGAAGACGACCTCAAAATCGTAAACATCGTAAAATAAATAAAAAAAAAACCGAGCAAAAAACGAACAGTGATTTTTTTAAAATTACTAACTCCCGGATACTATAGGATTTTCACCCTTCAGCTCTACAAAGGATGAAAGCGATGGGATGGCAACTTATATAGTGGTGCTGTCACTGGACATGCCATCGTTGCTCCAAAAGTGGGTAAGGTTTCGTAATTTAGAAGCAGAGGGTCCCAAGATTTACTCTACAATGTTCAAGGATATCATTTCACATGGAGGATATTGTGACCTCGAGGTATTTAACAACCCTATCTGCCATTAGCGAATATGTCGTATATTTGGTTGGATCACGATTTGAACTCACTACTTCCGATAAAGGAAACGAACACCCTTACCCACCAGCTACCCTCTCGTAAAATAGTGATTATTATCTCATATGTTATTATAAATATCTACAAATGAATGCGAAATCTAGGCCATTTGAAAGTTTTTATTTTGTAGGAAAGAATTAATTACAAGAGCTTTTAAGTAGTATATACAATGTGTATGTCTCTATTGTTATAGGCTATTTTTGGCATTATTTTAATTATTTACTGTAATTGTCGTTAACTTTAAACTAAAAGCAAAAGATTACATCTCCAAGTGATGGAAATTTGAAAAGGGCTCTGATCAAATGCATGATTCTCATTGGCCGTTAGTGACAAGTGTCATTATTCCTGGTCAGACATTCTAATGCTTTCCAATGCAATTCAAGCTATCTTCCTTGTACGTAAGACTAACTCGAGATGGAAGAATGAAGGCCTGCTTCGTAAGACAGCACTCCGTATTCATGGCAGGTCTAAGATAAGTTTAATTGAAATATTTTGCTTTATACCATTTAAAAAATTCATGAAACAGAAATATTAATTCATTCTCTATAATATTTTTCGTTTGTTTGAAAGGGAATTATTATTTCGAAGGAAGCAGAAAACGTTTAGTCATGACACTTTCTTTGTTTCAATTAAAAAATTAATTCCGCTGAAATGACGAATCAGTATAAGTTTCGTCTTTATTTGTGCGTATTGTTGATTCAAAAAGAGTGGAAAATTTAATTCAAACAATTTAATATGAGCTTCAATGTTTTATTTAAAAATATATTTGAAGTAAGACTGAAACACATTAATTCCTTCAATATTTTGTTTTCTATCATAGTGATAGTGATAGAAAATCAGAGGAAAAATAGAACCAGATCCTTTTTCTATGTTACAAGAATATCCCACTTTTATGGTTATAATGGAACATCAATTGAGTGCTCTATTCTATAAAAAGCTATCAGTCTCCCCCCCCCTTGAGTTCATAGCGGGATTTAATTGGATTATTAATAATTATCCAGTTATTTAAAATAAGTAAAATAATAAAAATGTTAGGTTACAAATATTTTCTAAATTTCCGGTTTATTATTGGAAAAGCAGTTTTTACAATTTGAGATTTCTAAAAAATTGCCATCAAATTTTTGTATTTAAGCTTCTTATCAAATACTTCTAATTTCTTTTAATTACTTATCAAAGATAAACCAAGTTTAAGTTATTAAACTTAAACTTGGTTTATCCTATTAAACTAAATCCAAGTTTAATTTATAAATGAAAATTTGTATACTTTTACATGATTCAAATATAGAAATGCTATGAGGAACTCTCATCATTAATGTCCAGAAAAAATGTCCAAATCTTTCATTGTCAGAAGCTTAAAATTAAGAATATTTGTGAAACTTGAGATAACAATATTGAATTTTGAATTACAATGGTTTTAAATTTGAGGAATGTTATATATAGACTCCAAACTTACCCAAACAGTATTTTATAATCACACAAGTCTCCAACTGTTTCGAAACAATCATGTGCCATTAACATACGTGTGTCTTGAGTACTTACAGCATTCTACTCCACCATAAAGTTAGGAAGCTATGACATAAACAGGTGTTTCATGATGCAGCTGAAGATAATTTTCTTGATCTTAAAAGGAGCCTATATATATGCTGTTAAATAACTGTTAAAATTATATAATTGTTTTATTTGACAAGTATATAAAGTCTTTAAATAAAAAAACAAATATTAATTGAGTTATTGAATAAGTCACATTTTTGTTGATTATTTCAAGTTGAAAGTTAAAAAATTAAGAAAAAATTAGAAACATTGCTAAAACTTCTGAGAAAATTGAAATAAATTGTAAAGGAAAAAAAACACATCTTCTATAAAAGAAAGCATTTCTAGTTTTATGAGAAATAGAATATTTAGAAAGAAGAGTAATATAATTTTATGATAAATCATTCAGAAAACTTCTGTGTATTTTACTTTTAGTGAATCTTTTGACTTAAGCTTATTTTTCTTTTGACAAAAATAACAAAAGCTCTTACAAAGAATTTTGATGCTGCTGTTCTTTAACTAGAAATTAAATATAAAGTAAAAAAAGTGTTTTATTTATTGATGTCTTTAAATAATAAATCAAGATTTAAAATAGTTTTTTTTTAAAGTGAGATGACAGAGAATTATAGAAAGTATGATAAAACAAATGACATAACCAGTAGGACAATTTTTTATGTTGGAAAATCGCTCATTAAATATTCTTTATTAAGATGGAAATTACAAAACAAATATGGACACATAAAATTTCCATTAGCTTTTTCAAATACAAAATCAGGTCATGGATTCATTTGCATTAAGTATTTAATAAAAAGTACATCTTGCTCAGCTATTGAAATAAATTTTAATTGCCTTTTAAAAACCATTGTGTTTCATATAAACAGAACAAAATCTTTTATAATGTCTTTCAAATGGAATTTAGATTTACTATTATTCAGATACACATACAACACATGCTTAAAACTTTTAGCTTATGTCATACAGTTACAGAACAGAGAATTCTATTAAAGTTAAAACAATATGAGGCCTGAAAATTTGTGCAATCAATGTGGCTTTTAGGAAACTATGCAGATTCCTTCTCCATTTCCATCCATCCTGAAACTACCAGAGGAACTGTTTTGTATGAGCCCTTTTAAAATATGAAAATGAAAGGCTTTTCGATTTCTTGAGGCTCGGTAGCCCTCAGGACAGACACTTCGCATAATTCCGATAACTATTGATCCGTGCTATTCATGGCCGTCCCGGAAAAATGGAATGAAATATTGAAATTTCAGCAATCAA
>JAPDSC010073462.1:18482-29829 GCA_026290005.1 Latrodectus geometricus | reverse complement strand
AAAAAATTCGATGAAATGAGTGGCAATTATTTTTCTGTGTCCCATTACTGAACTTACGACTTAGAAACTCCCATATAGTTGGCCCTCCCAAATGACGCCGTGAAATGGAGGGGAGGGAGAAGGAATCTATTATGCCCCATTGGCAGGATGGAAAGGGCTCTAAATAATAGCTTAGACAGACAAAATTTTTCATAAAATTTCAATTTTATATCGATTGAAATATCAATTTTATTCTGAGAAACGCATTTTAAATTCAATGATTACTGTGTCATGCTGAGGAATACACCGCGAAGCTTGAGGAGATTCAAACATGGAAGAGACAAGTGATGGTGAAAGAAGAAAGCGAGAAAAGACAGAGAACTGCTGGAAAAGCTTGACAAAAAATATTCCTACTTTTATATTTCTGTATTAATACGGTTACACAGTTTAGTTTGCTTTAAAAATTGTATTTTAATCGTGTTTTGAAAATTGTTCATTAAAATGTTTTAAATGTAACTTAAGATTTGTCGTGCTATATTATTTTGTACTTCAAATCTGTGTAAATAAAGAAAATATTTTCAATTTTTTCTAATAAAATTTTTTAATATAATATTGGATAGTACCATTTATATGCATTTGAGAAATTTTTATATTAGTTTAAAGTTATTTACCAAATTATTTGTGTTGATATTATATCTTTGGATTTATGGATTAATAATTCAGAACGACTCCAGAAAAGTAAGCTGATATAGTACAACATATTTAACTTAGTGAATGAAGCAAGATTGTCAATGTTATTTATGAGTTCTAGTATTTTTTACAGGTTGTAACAGGTCTATGAAAAATTGTAATATTGAATAAGATTGATTGATAATTTAAAAAAAAAATATTATTTAAAATAAAAATATACGTACTTAATATTACTTTGCCTGACAAATATATCATTAGGAACTTGCTGGATGTAATTATTTTTCAGAAATTTAAAGTGAAAAATATTTTTTGTGGAAATTTTAATGTTCGGAAATATTATTTATAATAAATCTCATTTTCTTATAGGAATTAAACAACTTTTTTAAAAAGTTATATTTTCTTAATATATATTTTATTTTATGAATTAAAAAATGAGAGAATTTTTAATCTAATCTCCTTTTGACCAAAATAAAATATTGTCCTAAAAAAGGAAATTTCATAAAACTGAAATGTTAATGAAACCTCCTTGACTGAGTATAATTAAAATACAACTAAAAAAAAATTCTTTAGAGGTTCTCTTAAAACTTACATTTTTAGTAGTCAGCAGTAAACTTACAAAAATACTTGATTTCGAATTTCGTGTAAAATATTTCATATCATAATCATCACATTAACTTTTATAATCGCAATTATAGTTATAAAAATATTAATTATGTCATAGTTTATTCACAGCAATTTCGATTGGATAACATAAAAATATGAGAGTGGAACTATGGTATCGTGTGAATTTTGTGAGATATCTTTTGTGGAATAACTGGAAAAATGTGAATAAGGTACTAGTAGGTACTATTATATAATTAGTTTAGGGTTTCAGTGAATCTATGTCCGGATAATAGTGAGTCAAAACTTTAAAACCTTCATTTTAAAGAAAACAGTGTTGCATAAAAAATTGTAATGATTTGCACTTGAATTTATTTCACTTACTGATAATTAGTTATACTTATGCTCCTCTCTTCCTTTGTTTTGTTAAAGTACTACGTTTCTGTAAATTTTTAAATAGATGTTGGATTTCCAATAAATTAGTTTATTAACTTTAAAATTAAATTGATTAGTTTCATCAAAAATATCTATAAATGGAGTTGAATTTTCAATGTTTATAAATAAACCTAAGAATTCACTGTTAATTTAAGAAATGTTAGTTTTAACAAGGGAAAGCTCTTTTGGATAAATTGATTTAGAAATATCAGTAAAATCTAAATTATTGAAAATAATAAAATCGTTAATCTATCCAAAAGCAAAAGGATATTGAAAAATAAAACTTTTTTCAAAAGAATGTAAAAATAAATTACCAAGTGTGCTTGAAAAATTTGAACCTTGTGGAATACCGCAATTTTGAATAAAAATATTTTACCGTTATAAATATAGTTATTATATATGCAAAGTTTGACCAAAGTGTTCCAGGAGTCAATTCCAACTGAGTCCATATAATCCTTATAATAAAAATACAGAACATCACTCAATTTATTAATAGGAAAACTTGTAAAAAGATCTTTGAAATCAAATGAATTAATATTATAAATAAAATTATTTGACAGAGAATCCAAAACCGGTCTATTGTTATCAATTATCCAAGTAGCTTTAGATTTAACAATTTGTTCCAGAATCACTTTATGAAATTTGGCAAAAATTAAACCTGAGTTATTCATATAAGAATTAGAGCCTCAAGTACTGGATCTAAATTTAATAAGAGACTTATGAAATTTAGGTATAACTGTTAAATAAGGAAATTGTAATTTATAATTATTTAAATTTAGAAGTTTATAAAAACTCAAAATTTCATTATTTTTTGATGTTGGCTGTAGAATTTAAAAGTTTGTAGGCGTTAGAGTTTAAAGATTCTTTATCAATTAAATCTAAATAAAAAATTTTTACAAAAAAAATGCATCAATATTAGAAGCTTTATCAACAGGCGTAATAATAAAGTTTTCTTTAAGAATTTTAATAGCAGATTTCAATGGGCTGAATTTAATACCCGTGAATTGTTAAATTATTATCAGAGAGAAATATAATTTTTAATTTTATAATATAGAGTTTAGTCTTCCAAATTATAAAAAATTCAACCGGTGTATTATAATAATTTGAAACTTTAAAGATAAAGAAATCAATATTTTGTAGAATAACTTTAAAAAATTTTGATTTATTTAAAAAACCGGTCTATATTTAATTTATATAGTACCTTTATTTAAAATTTTTTTATGATTATGATCTTTGACAGTTAAGGTCACCTGTAATGATGTGTCCGAAATTGGGGATTCTAAAAGTTTTGAATTCATCATTATAGCATAAACATTTGAAATATTTTCTAGAAAATGTAATATTTTTACAAAATTGATTATAATTAAATATTTTACGTCCAAAAGGAATATCGTAAGAAAAAGTAAGTTTAATGAAAATATCCTCTATAGGAAAAATACCATACAAATCATTAATAAAACTACTGAAATTAATATTATCAAAATAACTATATTGGCCTTGTCATAACCTTGCCGCATATCCAAATTCAAACTCACTCCCTCCCACTCGAAGATGGAAGCCACAATAACAGATATTAAAATAGATAAAAAAAAAAATCACAAATAACAATTATTCCAGTAAATATTCCACCACAAAAAACCTCCCCAAAAAACCCGAAAGAAATCAACTCACAACACACACACACAGATGATTTTAATAAAATAATAAACATAGGTAACTCTCACATAATGAGAGGCGACTTTAAATCCTATCATACCTCATGGAACTGCCACAGGGAAAACACCTTTGGTCTAGCACTCAAACAGTTAATTACATTAAACAATTTATATATACATGCACTACAAACACCTGCACGTGTCGGTGGACACATCAGGACTGTCGGTTCCGTCCTCAACTTAATACTAACAAAACATTTCCCGCCCACCTCAAACACAATGACGCTTGACGAACTCACTAGTGGCCATAACCCTTTCTTAAGTATATTAGATACAACATACACTGACCACTATATACACCACAACTTAATCCCAATTTGGGAAAAATACGCACAAAAACTAAACCAAAAATTTAACTATAACCAAAATATAAATACACACGAAGAAATTGAAACACACATTAAAAATGTTTGGGAAACTGTTATGAAAATACTGTAATAAAAGTTGCAAAACAGGGAAATATCTCATTCCTATCAAACGACTTAAAGAAAAAAATTAAACACAGAAATAGGCTCTACAAGCTCTGGCAAAGAACACGATACAAAGGGGATAGGATAAATTATAACAAATACACTACTGGCCATTAAAATTGCTACACCAAGAAGGCGACATACTACAGACGTGAAATTTATACAAAAGGAAGAAGGTGCTGTCATATGCAAATGATTAGCTTTTCAGCGCATTCAGACAAAGCAGGCACCAGTAGCGACACCTACATTGTGTGTAAATGAGGAAATTGTTCAACCGGTTCCTCATACACAAATTGCATTTGAACGTTGTCGCTTGGTGAAAAATTGTTGTGATGCCTCGTGTAAGAATGAGAAATACGTACCAGCACGTTTCTGGCTTTGATAAAGGTCGAATTGTAGCGTACCGGGATTGCGGTTTATCTTATCGCAGTATTGCTGCTCGCGTCGGTCGATATCCAATGACTGTTAGCAGAATATGGAATCGATGGTTTCAGGACGGTAATACTTAACGCCATGCAGGATCTCAACGGCCACCTATCACTAGCAGCCGAGAAGACAGGCATATTATCCGCATGGCCGTAATGGATCGTGCAACCACGTCACGAGCCGTGAGTCAAAAAACGGGGTCGTTTGGAAGACAACAAGTGTCTACACGAACAGTTCGACGACATTTGCAGGAGCATGGAGTCTCGGCTCGGAGACCATGGCTGCGGCTTCCCTTGACTCTGCGTCATAGACAAGAGCGCCTTCAATAGTGTGATCAACGACAAACCTGGGCGCACGAATGGTGAGACGTCATCTTTTCAGATGAATCCAGGTTCTGGGCACAGCATCTTGATGGTCGCATCCGTGTTTGGCGGCATCGTGGTGAACGCACACGGGCAGCGTGCATTCGTCATCGTCATACTGGCCCATCTCCTGGCGTGATGGTATGGGGTGCCATTGGATACACGTCTCGGTCACCTCTTGTTCGCATTGACGGTGCTTTAAACAGTGCACATTACATTTCTGGTGTGTTACGACCCGTGGCTCTTCCCTTTATTCGAGCCCTACGAAACCCTACGTTTCAGCAGGATAATGCCCGACCGCATGTTGCAGGTATTGTACGGACCTTCCTTGATATGGAACATGTTCGGCTGTTGCCCTGGCCAGCACGTTCTCCACATCTTTCACCAATAGAAAACGTCTGGTCAATGGTTGCCGAGCGACTGGCTCGTCACCAAACGCCAGTCACTACGGTTGATGAACTGTGGCATCGTGTTGAAGCTGCATGGGCATCTGTACCTGTACATGCAATCCAATCTCCGTTTGACTCAATGCCCAGGCGTATAACTGTTGTTATTACTGCCAGAGGTGGTTGTTCTGGGTACTGATTTCTCAGGATCTATCCAGCCAAATTTTTTTAAAATTTAATCACTTGTTATTTTTAGTATAATATATTTGTCCAATGAATATCATTTGGTTATCTGCATTTCTTCCTGGTGTAGCAATTTTAATAGCGAATAGTTTGTTAGTTTGGGGAAAAAGTTATCCATTATTTTTTCGGTAGACGTCAGTAGTGATCGCTATCTCATGAGGTATCTATCAAACAATTTCAAATTTATGCTCATTGGAAAGGTGACATTTGACACTAAAATATTCTCTTGCGGTTTTTTGTTTGATTAATTCAGTTATGAGTACAAGGTTTTAAAAATAGAAGGCAACAAACAGAAAATTCGATACATTTTAGTTTTTCTTTTATAATGGCGAAAATGTTAACCAGGTGGCTAAAATTGTGAAAGGTGTTTATCGTCGAATATATGACTGTAACAACCAGTTACGCACAATTTTGGTTTCGTCGATTCCTTTCGAGTATTCGGATGCTAAAGATGCACCTCGCATAGATACAACATCGTCGAGAATGTCTATAAAATATCAAACATTATCAAACTTGACAGCATGTCAGCAGTCGTAGCTTCGCACAAGACCTAAAAATCTACATGAAAACTGTTTTAAACCTTTTTACAAAGCGAATCTGAAAGAAGTTACAAAAAGTTCACGTAAAAATAATGGATTTCTTTTTCCCCAAACTAATATAATAACTTATTAAAAAGTGAGATTAAAACATCTAAATAAAAACAATGATCGGACCACATCACTTCCCTAATGGCGGAGGATGGTCCACTATGGAAAGCTATAAGCTTTCATAAGTAAAAAAAGCCAGACCATTCCCTCCTTATCGGTGAAACTGTAATAACATACTCAAACATAGATAAATCAAATAAAATTGTAGAAATTCAGAGAGCAATTTACTCCCAATGAGATTATGAGACCCGATGAAAAACTAATAGAAAACGAAAATTTTGAAACCATAAATGCGGAGGACCCCTTATACCCTTCAAATAATCCAACCAACAGAAATCATTTCTTACATTAAAAATATGCACTCAAAAAAGCACCGGGTCATGATAAAATCACAAATATATTAGGCTTCATCATCTTCCCCTCAAAATTATCTATTTCTTAACTAGACTCAACAGATTATAAATATTAAACTATACTTTTCCTTACTGGAAACGTTCTATTATCCATTTTCAAAGAAAGAGGAAAAAATAAACCCAAAGACCCTTCGGCCTAAGGCCCAATTAGTCTACTCTCTGTCATCTCCAAGCTATTTGAATACTGCATTAAAAAACAATCACAATATTTCATAAATTCAAATAACATTCTAAATGATGAACAATTTGGTTTCTGGAGTCAACACTCAACCACTCACCAATTGCTCAGGGCTGGGGAGTTGTTTCCGGAAATATGACTGAAGATAATGCTGTGGCCTCTCTATTTCTAGAAGTTGAGAAAGCGTTTCATAAGGTCTGGCTTGATGGCCTCATTTATAAATTAATAAAATTTAACTTTCCAAATCATTTAAATTAAACTGCTTCATACTTACCTGTTCTAATTAGGAAATAATCCGTGAGGATAAATAATTCTTATTCCATTGATTTTAATATATTAAGTGGTGTCCCCCAAGGCTCCATCCTCGAACCATTACTTTTCTGTATTTAAGTTACAGATATTCCCAAAATCAATGCAATAAATATTTTTATTTTCGCGGATGACACGGCAATTATGTCAGCTGGCAGTAGCAATGATAGCAAAGCAAATCATATTAGACAATATATTCCCATTTTAGACGAATGGCTCACAAGGTGGAAAATAGTAATCAACGCCGATAAATGTGAATAAATACTCTTCGAGAATAAAAGGAAAGCAACCCCCGAACTAGAACTTAATTCAACTCAAATCCCCTGGACAAACAGAGCAATATATTTAGGCGTACTCCTGGACTACAGTTTAACCTGGCTCCCTCATTTCACAGAAACTATTAAAAAAGCAAGACAGACTAAAGCCGTTTTGTATCCACTAATTTCCAGGAAATTTAAATTATCAACCGAAAGCAAATTGTTAACATATCACAGTTTAATTAGAATATTAACTTATGCGGCAACCGTCTGGGGGTATGCCGCTGCTATATATCTCACAAGAATACAATCATATGAAAATAGAATTGTAAGAATGCTGCTCAACGCTCCAATTTATTTCAGAAATGACAATATTTTTTAAGAGTTTGACATTTAATCAATATCCAAATTCATATTAAGATTAGCAAATAAATTCCTCAATAACCTAGAAAATATACCAATATTTCGCCCATATTCCCATATTTCGGAGTCAGAAGATGGATAATGATTTGATATGACGATAATGTAGATAATGATTTGATGTGATTGTGAAGTCAAAAAAAAAAAAAAAAAAAAATATTTCTGATTTTTATCAATTGTATACTACCATTCCATTTTTACGAATCAAACATCTGAAAAGGGTAGGTACATTTTTCTTATTTCAAAATGAAGTTAAATGATATAAAAGAAATAAGCATTGCATTGAAGAATATTAAATCAGACAAAGTAAAAGTTTAACATAAATTTATTTTCGATTCTGACGGAGATCGATCAAATCGAAAGCGTATAAGAGAATTTTCTGGTTTCGATTTTGAAAGGGAAGAATTTAAAAAGAAATTAAAAACTATAGAAGATAATTTTTCTTTGAACGAATTAATAATAATTTCTAATATCTTAAATATTTCTTTCGAAGGAAATAAATCTGAAGTAGAAAAAAGGATACTTGAGCGATTGTGTTCTTTGAACTTGTTAGCTGAGGAAATAAGCGATGCCTGTTTGTCTGATTCAGAAGCAGACGAAACAAACACAAATGAAAACGAAATAGATTTTATATCATTCACAAATAAAAATAAATCTTTATATGTGAATGATATTTCTAATGAAAGTAGTAAAAAAATTGATTCTCAAAATATTTATATCAATTATTCTGATATCGAAAGAACAATTACTAAATTTAATGCTGAGTCGCATGAAAACATAAACAACTGCATAGAAAGTTTTAAAAATGTAACGAAACTGTTCCTATTATCAAACTTACAGAAATTTATTTTTGCGAAAAGATTACTTGGCAGAAATGCCTTATTATTTGTTAGAACAGAGCCGCAAATCAACTCATGGGAAAAATTAAAAGATGCCTTAATCAATGAATTTTCTGTTTAAATAAATTCGGCTATGCTTCACGAATTATTAAGTAAAAGAAAAATGAAAGATTCGGAATCCGTTCAGGAATATTTTTTAAAAATGAAAGAACTTTGTTACTCAGGAAACATTAATGACGCTGCATTAATATATTATGTGATTAAAGGACTTAAAGATAAACATAAAAATAAAATTATATTACGAGGGTTACTCTGAAATTTTTGAGATACGAGCAGACGAGAATTTACAAAATAAAAATAATGGTTTAACTTTAAAATACAAAGTATTTTAACACAGAAGACGATTTTTTACTGACTTACTTCAACTTGTTTAGCGTAGAAAATATTTTAAACTGAAGAGAAAATGGAGTTGACGCGAGAACATTTTCGCGCTGATTTTCTACGATTTTAAAAGCAGGATTAAATCAAGAAGAAGGCGTTCAACGGTTGCAATTAGCATTTGGTGATGAATCTCCAGCTCGTGCTACTGTATTCAGATGGTTTAAAGAATTTAGAAGAGGTTGCAATTTTCTTCAGGATTAAGAACACACAGGAAGGCCGCCGTCGGCAGTAATCCCGAATAATGTGTCTGCCATACGAAAAATGTTAATGGATGATAATCGCTATACCTATCAAATGATACATGAGGAACTTAACATTGGATCCGCAGCCATACACAAAATCAATCATGAAGAATTACATAAGAGAAAAGTAGTTTGCATTTGGGTTCCCCATAATCTAACTGAGCACCAAAAAGAGGAGCGCGTCAGAATCAGTAAAGAAACTCTTAAATTGCTAAAGGATGGTGGCCACCGCATCATTTCTAAAATTGTAACAGGTAACGAAACGTACATACCGTTTTTTGACGTTCCAACACGTCAAGAAAGCAAAGTTTTGGTTTTTGAAGATGATCCCACGCCGACAATGGTGAAAAAACAACGCGCACTGAAAACAGTGATGTATGCCATTTTCTTTTGAAGAACGGGATTGGTCAAAGCCATCAAGTTGGAAGGACAGAAGACAGTAACAGCAAACTGGTATACCACTACATTTCTTCCAGAAAATCCACAAGAACTGAATATTAGGGGACTAATGCTTCAACATAACAATGCATCTTCAAATACAGCCGGATTAACAGTTGAGTTTCTTAAACAAAAACAAATTAAAGTGATGGAACATCCGCCGTATTCTCCTGATCTAGCTATGTGCGACATTTGGTTATTCTTTAATCTAAAAAAGAACTTACGTGGACGTCGTTTTCATTCAGAAGAAGAGATTGATGTGGCTATAAATGCATTTTTGTCATCTATTCCAAGAAATGAATGGCTTGAGGCATTTAATCTATGGAAAATTCGTCTACAAAAGTGCATTGATGCTGGAGGAGACTACTTTGAACACACTTAAAATTTTATTATTATTTATTATTAAAGTTAAGTATAACTTTAAGAACCTAGTTGTATCTCAAAAATTTCAGAGTGACCCTCGTATACGGTTGTAAAAACTTAATCGAATTTAAAAATAAGCTTAAAGTGTATGAAGTGATGAAAAGTGATTCAGCAACGAGTAAATATGCCTTCGATAAAATGAAAACAAAATATGACTCTAATTTCAGATCTTATTCTTTTGGTAAAAATCAATTAAAATATGATGGTTATGATAAATATAATTCAAGGCATGAATATAATGATAAATTTAAAAAGTGTCAAAATATGAATAAAAATAAAGTAAAAATTGAGAGGAATTTTGCTTCAAGAAATAGAGTGTGTTATAACTTTGCCAGTAATCGATGACGTAATAGATAAATTACATTCTTCTGTAGTATTCACTGCTTTGGATTTAAAAAACGGTTTTTTTCATGTTGACGTTGAGGAAAGTTCTTGTAAAAATACTTCATTCATTACACGCGATGGTCAATATGAGTTTTTGAAATGCTCATTTGGATTGACTAATTCTCCGAGTACTTTTCAAAAATACATCTATAATGTGTTTCGACAATTATTGAAAGAAGGCGTTATAGTGATTTATATGGATGACTTAATTATTCCTGCCAAAAACGAAACCGAAGGTATTAGAAAACTTAAACTTGTCCTACAAACTGCGTCAGAGTATGGACTTGAATTGAACTTAAAGAAATGTAATTTTTTTAAACGTGAAATGGAATTTTTAGGGTATAAAATAATAAATGGTAAATTAAATCCGTCAACATTTAAAACTAAAGCTGTAATTAATTTTCCGAAACCAAAAAGTACAAAAGACGTTCAGAGATTTTTAGGATTGATCGGATATTTTAGAAAATTTATTAAGAATTATTGTATTATTGCTAAACCTTTAAGTGATTTGTTGAGAAAAGAGTCTAATTTTAAATTTGGTGAAAATGAAAGAAATTCTTTTAACCAATTCAAATATATTTTATCCACGGAACCCGTTCTTACAATTTTTACTTAAAGTGAAACCGAAATTCATTGTGACGCCAGCATCGATGGTTATGGTGCCGCTCTTATTCAAAAGTCTTTAGTTGATAATCAATTCTACCCTGTTTTCTCCATGAGTAAGAAGACGACAGAAGCTGAAAGAAAATATTCCAGTTATGAATTAGAAGTTATGGATGTTATAGAAGCTGTAAAAAAATTTAGAGTATATGTGTTGGGAATTCCTTTTAAAATACTCTACTGGCCATTAAAATTGCTACACCAGGAAGAAATGCAGATAACCAAATGATATTTATTGGACAAATATATTATACTAAAAATAACAAGTGATTAAATTTTCAAAAAATTTGACTGGATAGATCCTGAGAAATCAGTACCCAGAACAACCACCTCTGGCAGCAATAACAGCAGTTACACGCCAGGGCATTGAGTCAAACGGAGATTGGATTG
>JAPDSC010073462.1:0-11347 GCA_026290005.1 Latrodectus geometricus | reverse complement strand
CAATCCAATCTCCGTTTGACTCAATGCCCTGGCGTGTAACTGCTGTTATTGCTGCCAGAGGTGGTTGTTCTGGGTACTGATTTCTCAGGATCTATCCAGTCAAATTTTTTGAAAATTTAATCACTTGTTATTTTTAGTATAATATATTTGTCCAATAAATATCATTTGGTTATCTGCATTTCTTCCTGGTGTAGCAATTTTAATGGCCAGTAGAGTATTTTAAAAGGAATTCCCAACACATATACTCTAAATTTTTTTACAGCTTCTATAACATCCATAACTTCTAATTCATAACTGGAATATTTTCTTTCAGCTTCTGTCGTCTTCTTACTCATGGAGAAAACAGGGTAGAATTGATTATCAACTAAAGACTTTTGAATAAGAGCGGCACCATAACCATCGATGCTGGCGTCACAATGAATTTCGGTTTCACTTTAAGTAAAAATTGTAAGAACGGGTTCCGTGGATAAAATATATTTGAATTGGTTAAAAGAATTTCTTTCATTTTCACCAAATTTAAAATTAGACTCTTTTCTCAACAAATCACTTAAAGGTTTAGCAATAATACAATAATTCTTAATAAATTTTCTAAAATATCCGATCAATCCTAAAAATCTCTGAACGTCTTTTGTACTTTTTGGTTTCGGAAAATTAATTACAGCTTTAGTTTTAAATGTTGACGGATTTAATTTACCATTTATTATTTTATACCCTAAAAATTCCATTTCACGTTTAAAAAAATTACATTTCTTTAAGTTCAATTCAAGTCCATACTCTGACGCAGTTTGTAGGACAAGTTTAAGTTTTCTAATACCTTCGGTTTCGTTTTTGGCAGGAATAATTAAGTCATCCATATAAATCACTATAACGCCTTCTTTCAATAATTGTCGAAACACATTATAGATGTATTTTTGAAAAGTACTCGGAGAATTAGTCAATCCAAATGAGCATTTCAAAAACTCATATTGACCATCGCGTGTAATGAATGAAGTATTTTTACAAGAACTTTCCTCAACGTCAACATGAAAAAAACCGTTTTTTAAATCCAAAGCAGTGAATACTACAGAAGAATGTAATTTATCTATTACGTCATCGATTACTGGCAAAGTTATAACACACTCTATTTCTTGAAGCAAAATTCCTCTCAATTTTTACTTTATTTTTATTCATATTTTGACACTTTTTAAATTTATCATTATATTCATGCCTTGAATTATATTTATCATAACCATCATATTTTAATTGATTTTTACCAAAAGAATAAGATCTGAAATTAGAGTCATATTTTGTTTTCATTTTATCGAAGGCATATTTACTCGTTGCTGAATCACTTTTCATCACTTCATACACTTTAAGCTTATTTTTAAATTCGATTAAGTTTTTACAACCGTATACGAGGGTCACTCTGAAATTTTTGAGATACAACTAGGTTCTTAAAGTTATACTTAACTTTAATAATAAATAATAATAAAATTTTAAGTGTGTTCAAAGTAGTCTCCTCCAGCATCAATGCACTTTTGTAGACGAATTTTCCATAGATTAAATGCCTCAAGCCATTCATTTCTTGGAATAGATGACAAAAATGCATTTATAGCCACATCAATCTCTTCTTCTGAATGAAAACGACGTCCACGTAAGTTCTTTTTTAGATTAAAGAATAACCAAATGTCGCACATAGCTAGATCAGGAGAATACGGCGGATGTTCCATCACTTTAATTTGTTTTTGTTTAAGAAACTCAACTGTTAATCCGGCTGTATTTGAAGATGCATTGTTATGTTGAAGCATTAGTCCCCTAATATTCAGTTCTTGTGGATTTTCTGGAAGAAATGTAGTGGTATACCAGTTTGCTGTTACTGTCTTCTGTCCTTCCAACTTGATGGCTTTGACCAATCCCGTTCTTCAAAAGAAAATGGCATACATCACTTTTTTCAGTGCGCGTTGTTTTTTCACCATTGTCGGCGTGGGATTATCTTCAAAAACCAAAACTTTGCTTTCTTGACGTGTTGGAACGTCAGAAAACGGTATGTACGTTTCATTACCTGTTACAATTTTAGAAATGATGCGGTGGCCACCATCCTTTAGCAATTTAAGAGTTTCTTTACTGATTCTGACGCGCTCCTCTTTTTGGTGCTCAGTTAGATTATGGGGAACCCAAATGCAAACTACTTTTCTCTTATGTAATTCTTCATGATTGATTTTGTGTATGGCTGCGGATCCAATGTTAAGTTCCTCATGTATCATTTGATAGGTATAGCGATTATCATCCATTAACATTTTTCGTATGGCAGACACATTATTCGGGATTACTGCCGACGGCGGCCTTCCTGTGTGTTCTTAATCCTGAAGAAAATTGCAACCTCTTCTAAATTCTTTAAACCATCTGAATACAGTAGCACGAGCTGGAGATTCATCACCAAATGCTAATTGCAACCGTTGAACGCCTTCTTCTTGATTTAATCCTGCTTTTAAAATCGTAGAAAATCAGCGCGAAAATGTTCTCGCGTCAACTCCATTTTCTCTTCAGTTTAAAATATTTTCTACGCTAAACAAGTTGAAGTAAGTCAGTAAAAAATCGTCTTCTGTGTTAAAATACTTTGTATTTTAAAGTTAAACCATTATTTTTATTTTGTAAATTCTCGTCTGCTCGTATCTCAAAAATTTCAGAGTAACCCTCGTAATATAATTTTATTTTTATGTTTATCTTTAAGTCCTTTAATCACATAATATATTAATGCAGCGTCATTAATGTTTCCTGAGTAACAAAGTTCTTTCATTTTTAAAAAATATTCCTGAACGGATTCCGAATCTTTCATTTTTCTTTTACTTAATAATTCGTGAAGCATAGCCGAATTTATTTAAACAGAAAATTCATTGATTAAGGCATCTTTTAATTTTTCCCATGAGTTGATTTGCGGCTCTGTTCTAACAAATAATAAGGCATTTCTGCCAAGTAATCTTTTCGCAAAAATAAATTTCTGTAAGTTTGATAATAGGAACAGTTTCGTTACATTTTTAAAACTTTCTATGCAGTTGTTTATGTTTTCATGCGACTCAGCATTAAATTTAGTAATTGTTCTTTCGATATCAGAATAATTGATATAAATATTTTGAGAATCAATTTTTTTACTACTTTCATTAGAAATATCATTCACATATAAAGATTTATTTTTATTTGTGAATGATATAAAATCTATTTCGTTTTCATTTGTGTTTGTTTCGTCTGCTTCTGAATCAGACAAACAGGCATCGCTTATTTCCTCAGCTAACAAGTTCAAAGAACACAATCGCTCAAGTATCCTTTTTTCTACTTCAGATTTATTTCCTTCGAAAGAAATATTTAAGATATTAGAAATTATTATTAATTCGTTCAAAGAAAAATTATCTTCTATAGTTTTTAATTTCTTTTTAAATTCTTCCCTTTCAAAATCGAAACCAGAAAATTCTCTTATACGCTTTCGATTTGATCGATCTCCGTCAGAATCGAAAATAAATTTATGTTAAACTTTTACTTTGTCTGATTTAATATTCTTCAATGCAATGCTTATTTCTTTTATATCATTTAACTTCATTTTGAAATAAGAAAAATGTACCTACCCTTTTCAGATGTTTGATTCGTAAAAATGGAATGGTAGTATACAATTGATAAAAATCAGAAATATTTTTTTTTTTTTTTTTTTTTGACTTCACAATCACATCAAATCATTATCTACATTATCGTCATATCAAATCATTATCCATCTTCTGACTCCGAAATATGGGAATATGGGCGAAATATTGGTATATTTTCTAGGTTATTGAGGAATTTATTTGCTAATCTTAATATGAATTTGGATATTGATTAAATGTCAAACTCTTAAAAAATATTGTCATTTCTGAAATAAATTGGAGCGTTGAGCAGCATTCTTACAATTCTATTTTCATATGATTGTATTCTTGTGAGATATATAGCAGCGGCATACCCCCAGACGGTTGCCGCATAAGTTAATATTCTAATTAAACTGTGATATGTTAACAATTTGCTTTCGGTTGATAATTTAAATTTCCTGGAAATTAGTGGATACAAAACGGCTTTAGTCTGTCTTGCTTTTTTAATAGTTTCTGTGAAATGAGGGAGCCAGGTTAAACTGTAGTCCAGGAGTACGCCTAAATATATTGCTCTGTTTGTCCAGGGGATTTGAGTTGAATTAAGTTCTAGTTCGGGGGTTGCTTTCCTTTTATTCTCGAAGAGTATTTATTCACATTTATCGGCGTTGATTACTATTTTCCACCTTGTGAGCCATTCGTCTAAAATGGGAATATATTGTCTAATATGATTTGCTTTGCTATCATTGCTACTGCCAGCTGACATAATTGCCGTGTCATCCGCGAAAATAAAAATATTTATTGCATTGATTTTGGGAATATCTGTAACTTAAATACAGAAAAGTAATGGTTCGAGGATGGAGCCTTGGGGGACACCACTTAATATATTAAAATCAATGGAATAAGAATTATTTATCCTCACGGATTATTTCCTAATTAGAACAGGTAAGTATGAAGCAGTTTAATTTAAATGATTTGGAAAGTTAAATTTTATTAATTTATAAATGAGGCCATCAAGCCAGACCTTATGAAACGCTTTCTCAACTTCTAGAAATAGAGAGGCCACAGCATTATCTTCAGTCATATTTCCGGAAACAACTCCCCAGCCCTGAGCAATTGGTGAGTGGTTGAGTGTTGACTCCAGAAACCAAATTGTTCATCATTTAGAATGTTATTTGAATTTATGAAATATTGTGATTGTTTTTTAATGCAGTATTCAAATAGCTTGGAGATGACAGAGAGTAGACTAATTGGGCCTTAGGCCGAAGGGTCTTTGGGTTTATTTTTTCCTCTTTCTTTGAAAATGGATAATAGAACGTTTCCAGTAAGGAAAAGTATAGTTTAATATTTATAATCTGTTGAGTCTAGTTAAGAAATAGATAATTTTGAGGGGAAGATGATGAAGCCTAATATATTTGTGATTTTATCATGACCCGGTGCTTTTTTGAGTGCATATTTTTAATGTAAGAAATGATTTCTGTTGGTTGGATTATTTGAAGGGTATAAGGGGTCCTCCGCATTTATGGTTTCAAAATTTTCGTTTTCTATTAGTTTTTCATCGGGTCTCATAATCTCATTGGGAGTAAATTGCTCTCTGAATTTCTACAATTTTATTTGATTTATCTATGTTTGAGTATGTTATTACAGTTTCACCGATAAGGAGGGAATGGTCTGGCTTTTTTTACTTATGAAAGCTTATAGCTTTCCATAGTGGACCATCCTCCGCCATTAGGGAAGTGATGTGGTCCGATCATTGTTTTTATTTAGATGTTTTAATCTCACTTTTTAATAAGTTATTATATTAGTTTGGGGAAAAAGAAATCCATTATTTTTACGTGAACTTTTTGTAACTTCTTTCAGATTCGCTTTGTAAAAAGGTTTAAAACAGTTTTCATGTAGATTTTTAGGTCTTGTGCGAAGCTACGACTGCTGACATGCTGTCAAGTTTGATAATGTTTGATATTTTATAGACATTCTCGACGATGTTGTATCTATGCGAGGTGCATCTTTAGCATCCGAATACTCGAAAGGAATCGACGAAACCAAAATTGTGCGTAACTGGTTGTTACAGTCATATATTCGACGATAAACACCTTTCACAATTTTAGCCACCTGGTTAACATTTTCGCCATTATAAAAGAAAAACTAAAATGTATCGAATTTTCTGTTTGTTGCCTTCTATTTTTAAAACCTTGTACTCATAACTGAATTAATCAAACAAAAAACCGCAAGAGAATATTTTAGTGTCAAATGTCACCTTTCCAATGAGCATAAATTTGAAATTGTTTGATAGATACCTCATGAGATAGCGATCACTACTGACGTCTACCGAAAAAATAATGGATAACTTTTTCCCCAAACTAACAAACTATTCGCTATTAAAATTGCTACACCAGGAAGAAATGCAGATAACCAAATGATATTCATTGGACAAATATATTATACTAAAAATAACAAGTGATTAAATTTTAAAAAAATTTGGCTGGATAGATCCTGAGAAATCAGTACCCAGAACAACCACCTCTGGCAGTAATAACAACAGTTATACGCCTGGGCATTGAGTCAAACGGAGATTGGATTGCATGTACAGGTACAGATGCCCATGCAGCTTCAACACGATGCCACAGTTCATCAACCGTAGTGACTGGCGTTTGGTGACGAGCCAGTCGCTCGGCAACCATTGACCAGACGTTTTCTATTGGTGAAAGATGTGGAGAACGTGCTGGCCAGGGCAACAGCCGAACATGTTCCATATCAAGGAAGGTCCGTACAATACCTGCAACATGCGGTCGGGCATTATCCTGCTGAAACGTAGGGTTTCGTAGGGCTCGAATAAAGGGAAGAGCCACGGGTCGTAACACACCAGAAATGTAATGTGCACTGTTTAAAGCACCGTCAATGCGAACAAGAGGTGACCGAGACGTGTATCCAATGGCACCCCATACCATCACGCCAGGAGATGGGCCAGTATGACGATGACGAATGCACGCTGCCCGTGTGCGTTCACCACGATGCCGCCAAACACGGATGCGACCATCAAGATGCTGTGCCCAGAACCTGGATTCATCTGAAAAGATGACGTCTCACCATTCGTGCGCCCAGGTTTGTCGTTGATCACACTATTGAAGGCGCTCTTGTCTATGACGCAGAGTCAAGGGAAGCCGCAGCCATGGTCTCCGAGCCGAGACTCCATGCTCCTGCAAATGTCGTCGAACTGTTCGTGTAGACACTTGTTGTCTTCCAAACGACCCCGTTTTTTGACTCACGGCTCGTGACGTGGTTGCACGATCCATTACGGCCATGCGGATAATATGCCTGTCTTCTCGGCTGCTAGTGATAGGTGGCCGTTGAGATCCTGCATGGCGTTAAGTATTACCGTCCTGAAACCATCGATTCCATATTCTGCTAACAGTCATTGGATATCGACCGACGCGAGCAGCAATACTGCGATAAGATAAACCGCAATCCCGGTACGCTACAATTCGACCTTTATCAAAGCCAGAAACGTGCTGGTACGTATTTCTCATTCTTACACGAGGCATCACAACAATTTTTCACCAAGCGACAACGTTCAAATGCAATTTGTGTATGAGGAACCGGTTGAACAATTTCCTCATTTACACACAATGTAGGTGTCGCTACTGGTGCCTGCTTTGTCTGAATGCGCTGAAAAGCTAATCATTTGCATATGACAGCACCTTCTTCCTTTTGTATAAATTTCACGTCTGTAGTATGTCGCCTTCTTGGTGTAGCAATTTTAATGGCCAGTAGTGTATTTGTTATAATTTATCCTATCCCCTTTGTATCGTGTTCTTTGCCAGAGCTTGTAGAGCCTATTTCTGTGTTTAATTTTTTTCTTTAAGTCGTTTGATAGGAATGAGATATTTCCCTGTTTTGCAACTTTTATTACAGTATTTTCATAACAGTTTCCCAAACATTTTTAATGTGTGTTTCAATTTCTTCGTGTGTATTTATATTTTGGTTATAGTTAAATTTTTGGTTTAGTTTTTGTGCGTATTTTTCCCAAATTGGGATTAAGTTGTGGTGTATATAGTGGTCAGTGTATGTTGTATCTAATATACTTAAGAAAGGGTTATGGCCACTAGTGAGTTCGTCAAGCGTCATTGTGTTTGAGGTGGGCGGGAAATGTTTTGTTAGTATTAAGTTGAGGACGGAACCGACAGTCCTGATGTGTCCACCGACACGTGCAGGTGTTTGTAGTGCATGTATATATAAATTGTTTAATGTAATTAACTGTTTGAGTGCTAGACCAAAGGTGTTTTCCCTGTGGCAGTTCCATGAGGTATGATAGGATTTAAAGTCGCCTCTCATTATGTGAGAGTTACCTATGTTTATTATTTTATTAAAATCATCTGTGTGTGTGTGTTGTGAGTTGATTTCTTTCGGGTTTTTTGGGGAGGTTTTTTGTGGTGGAATATTTACTGGAATAATTGTTATTTGTGATTTTTTTTTTTATCTATTTTAATATCTGTTATTGTGGCTTCCATCTTCGAGTGGGAGGGAGTGAGTTTGAATTTGGATATGCGGCAAGGTTATGACAAGGCCAATATAGTTATTTTGATAATATTAATTTCAGTAGTTTTATTAATGATTTGTATGGTATTTTTCCTATAGAGGATATTTTCATTAAACTTACTTTTTCTTACGATATTCCTTTTGGACGTAAAATATTTAATTATAATCAATTTTGTAAAAATATTACATTTTCTAGAAAATATTTCAAATGTTTATGCTATAATGATGAATTCAAAACTTTTAGAATCCCCAATTTCGGACACATCATTACAGGTGACCTTAACTGTCAAAGATCATAATCATAAAAAAATTTTAAATAAAGGTACTATATAAATTAAATATAGACCGGTTTTTTAAATAAATCAAAATTTTTTAAAGTTATTCTACAAAATATTGATTTCTTTATCTTTAAAGTTTCAAATTATTATAATACACCGGTTGAATTTTTTATAATTTGGAAGACTAAACTCTATATTATAAAATTAAAAATTATATTTCTCTCTGATAATAATTTAACAATTCACGGGTATTAAATTCAGCCCATTGAAATCTGCTATTAAAATTCTTAAAGAAAACTTTATTATTACGCCTGTTGATAAAGCTTCTAATATTGATGCATTTTTTTTGTAAAAATTTTTTATTTAGATTTAATTGATAAAGAATCTTTAAACTCTAACGCCTACAAACTTTTAAATTCTACAGCCAACATCAAAAAATAATGAAATTTTGAGTTTTTATAAACTTCTAAATTTAAATAATTATAAATTACAATTTCCTTATTTAACAGTTATACCTAAATTTCATAAGTCTCTTATTAAATTTAGATCCAGTACTTGAGGCTCTAATTCTTATATGAATAACTCAGGTTTAATTTTTGCCAAATTTCATAAAGTGATTCTGGAACAAATTGTTAAATCTAAAGCTACTTGGATAATTGATAACAATAGACCGGTTTTGGATTCTCTGTCAAATAATTTTATTTATAATATTAATTCATTTGATTTCAAAGATCTTTTTACAAGTTTTCCTATTAATAAATTGAGTGATGTTCTGTATTTTTATTATAAGGATTATATGGACTCAGTTGGAATTGACTCCTGGAACACTTTGGTCAAACTTTGCATATATAATAACTATATTTATAACGGTAAAATATTTTTATTCAAAATTGCGGTATTCCACAAGGTTCAAATTTTTCAAGCACACTTGGTAATTTATTTTTACATTCTTTTGAAAAAAGTTTTATTTTTCAATATCCTTTTGCTTTTGGATAGATTAACGATTTTATTATTTTCAATAATTTAGATTTTACTGATATTTCTAAATCAATTTATCCAAAAGAGCTTTCCCTTGTTAAAACTAACATTTCTTAAATTAACAGTGAATTCTTAGGTTTATTTATAAACATTGAAAATTCAACTCCATTTATAGATATTTTTGATGAAACTAATCAATTTAATTTTAAAGTTAATAAACTAATTTATTGGAAATCCAACATCTATTTAAAAATTTACAGAAACGTAGTACTTTAACAAAACAAAGGAAGAGAGGAGCATAAGTATAACTAATTATCAGTAAGTGAAATAAATTCAAGTGCAAATCATTACAATTTTTTATGCAACACTGTTTTCTTTAAAATGAAGGTTTTAAAGTTTTGACTCACTATTATCCGGACATAGATTCACTGAAACCCTAAACTAATTATATAATAGTACCTACTAGTACCTTATTCACATTTTTCCAGTTATTCCACAAAAGATATCTCACAAAATTCACACGATACCATAGTTCCACTCTCATATTTTTATGTTATCCAATCGAAATTGCTGTGAATAAACTATGACATAATTAATATTTTTATAACTATAATTGCGATTATAAAAGTTAATGTGATGATTATGATATGAAATATTTTACACGAAATTCGAAATCAAGTATTTTTGTAAGTTTACTGCTGACTACTAAAAATGTAAGTTTTAAGAGAACCTCTAAAGAATTTTTTTTTAGTTGTATTTTAATTATACTCAGTCAAGGAGGTTTCATTAACATTTCAGTTTTATGAAATTTCCTTTTTTAGGACAATATTTTATTTTGGTCAAAAGGAGATTAGATTAAAAATTCTCTCATTTTTTAATTCATAAAATAAAATATATATTAAGAAAATATAACTTTTTAAAAAAGTTGTTTAATTCCTATAAGAAAATGAGATTTATTATAAATAATATTTCCGAACATTAAAATTTCCACAAAAAATATTTTTCACTTTAAATTTCTGAAAAATAATTACATCCAGCAAGTTCCTAATGATATATTTGTCAGGCAAAGTAATATTAAGTACGTATATTTTTATTTTAAATAATATTTTTTTTTTAAATTATCAATCAATCTTATTCAATATTACAATTTTTCATAGACCTGTTACAACCTGTAAAAAATACTAGAACTCATAAATAACATTGACAATCTTGCTTCATTCACTAAGTTAAATATGTTGTACTATATCAGCTTACTTTTCTGGAGTCGTTCTGAATTATTAATCCATAAATCCAAAGATATAATATCAACACAAATAATTTGGTAAATAACTTTAAACTAATATAAAAATTTCTCAAATGCATATAAATGGTACTATCCAATATTATATTAAAAAATTTTATTAGAAAAAATTGAAAATATTTTCTTTATTTACACAGATTTGAAGTACAAAATAATATAGCACGACAAATCTTAAGTTACATTTAAAACATTTTAATGAACAATTTTCAAAACACGATTAAAATACAATTTTTAAAGCAAACTAAACTGTGTAACCGTATTAATACAGAAATATAAAAGTAGGAATATTTTTTGTCAAGCTTTTCCAGCAGTTCTCTGTCTTTTCTCGCTTTCTTCTTTCACCATCACTTGTCTCTTCCATGTTTGAATCTCCTCAAGCTTCGCGGTGTATTCCTCAGCATGACACAGTAATCATTGAATTTAAAATGCGTTTCTCAGAATAAAATTGATATTTCAATCGATATAAAATTGAAATTTTATGAAAAATTTTGTCTGTCTAAGCTATTATTTAGAGCCCTTTCCATCCTGCCAATGGGGCATAATAGATTCCTTCTCCCTCCCCTCCATTTCACGGCGTCATTTGGGAGGGCCAACTATATGGGAGTTTCTAAGTCGTAAGTTCAGTAATGGGACACAGAAAAATAATTGCCACTCATTTCATCGAATTTTTT
>JAPDSC010073459.1:0-15011 GCA_026290005.1 Latrodectus geometricus | reverse complement strand
TATATATATATATATATATATTGCATAATTAAATCTGTGCATATTGATTCCTATGATCATTTTGTATAATACATTTTGTAGTTTTTTAATAATTAATTCAGTTAACTATTAATTGGCTGTTTCCTGATCTAATATGAATAACCCTTCATTGGCTACTTTATCCAAAAGCTAATGCTTCTAAGTTATGATAAGAGTATTTTAATGAAAAATAAGGGAGTGAATTGTTCTATTTTTGGTAATACATTTATCAGTTTATGGGAACATAAAAAATTATATAAATAAAGTTTTGACTTAAGATATTTGACAATACCGAGAAGATTAAAAAGAGATGCAAATCTTGGCTCCAATTAACTTTGATTAATTAAAATCTAATTGTATTCATATTTTATTTTAAAGTATATCTAAAATATTTACTTAAATATAAGATAGCCCTTCTTTTTCACAAAATGTATTAAAATGTTAATGTTTTTTATTGATCATTTAGCAAAAAAAAAAAAAAAAAACAAATAAATAAATAAACTTATTATTTTCAATTTTGATGATTATGTTATAGAAATCTTCCTAATCTCTAAGTGTACTTTCAGTATATAAAATAATTTTTTGTTATTTTTACTAATTTCTCAAAGATATAATGAGTTATTTATTTTTTTTCCAGGTTCTAAAACACAACAAATGCACTATTCCTGAAGAAGGAATGTACATGATTCGATTCCACTCTTTCTATCCATGGCATTTAAATGAAGACTATAGCTTCCTCACAAACGAAAAGGACAACCAGATGTTGAAATGGGTGAAGGAATTTAAGTAAGTAAATTTTTTTATAAGTGATGCATTTCTAAAGTTAATAAAATATAAAAAAAAATTAAAGAATAAGATTTCAAGCTATTGTGATGCTTATAATAGATACCTCTCAAATCTCAATCAATAATTAATTTAACCTTTTTTTTTTTTTTTATTTATTTATTTATTTATTTATTTTTTTTGAAATACAGTTAAAACTGTAACAACTATTTGTTGTTATAAATAAATTTCTTACATTATAATGTAGAATTCATCAGAAGAGGGAAAAATAAATTTCTAAAATAGATGCATATTTGAGTGCTTGATTTTTTATACAAGTTATGAGTGTCTTACTTTTAGTTCACGTGAGAGATCATTTTTAAACACTGAAATACATCGACTTCTTTGACACTGAAAAATGACTAATTTCATTGTTTAATTATTGCTAAGTTTTTGTCTTAATTACACGTGGATATGTTTTTAAAAACCAAAGCATCAAATGCTGTTTTTTTAAACACTAAAAAAAAAAAAAAAAAAAAAAAAAAACACACACAGCCAAGAATATGTTTTCAAAAATAGACTTACTAAGCAAGAAATTTCTGCCACTGTTCGGCAGCAATTACATTTTATTTTAATTTATTTGTTTCATAGGGTTGAATTAATTAGTTTAAATTAAGCTTATTTTCTATTTCATTTTTTTTAGATTATAATGAACTCTTCTAAGAGCTTGCAATTTTTTTTCCTATGAAATATTACATTAGCTTGTGTGTCTACAAACAAAAGAAAACATTAAGAAATAAAAAAAATCCTCGAAACTACGAATATTAGGAAGGAATTATTAATTAAATGCCTAGAAAACGAATGTTACAATGTATGTGATTTAATAAAAATAAAATATTGTTTCCTTACAGCAAATTTGACCTGTATTCCAAAACCCATAATGTTCCAGACATCGAAGCTCTGATGCCTTATTACCAATCTTTGATTGACAAGTACATGCCAGGCGTTCTTGAATGGTAGTTGTTCCACATTTAGAATACTACGTTGGAGCCAGATACATCTATGTCCTGCTCTATATTAATAATGCTACTTCATTTGTATATCAATATCATATTTTAACATGTGTGACTGTAATTGTATATTAGCAAATATGAGACATCGAACTGTAATTTTATGTGTGTGTGTTAATTTTAAATAAATTATTTTCATTCTTATCCTCTTTTAGCATTCATATACATTTAGTATATATAGAAATCACCATTTATCTGCTATTATGTGAATGAAATAGTTACAAAGTAGACATTTTTTGAGACTTACGCATAGAGTATTTTCAAATCACTTAATTAGTGCGTCTCAATTTTTAAAGTTAATACATATAATACTGCATGAGACAAAATTATTCGGATAAAAGCTAAAATAAATCCATACATATATCATAATTTATATATATATATGCACTTAACTCATAATTTCACATAAATTTTGTTTTCTAATTTCATTTATTTAACACAATAATATCAACCTATTTTTAAATTTTAATTATTCTCTAAAAATATTTACAATTTCAAAAGATATGAATACAGTGATTAACTGCTGCAAATACTCTTTATGGCGTTTACAATAAATTTATATATTTATAAATATGTCCATGTTTTGAAATGGGTACATAATTATGCATCTCAATCTGCCGTTAAATGACAAAGTTAAAAAAAATGTTGCTTATAGAGAATTTATAAAAGTTATTTAAAATCATAATAATTTTTTTTCTTTACAATATAAAAGCATTTTCAGACTTTAAATACAAACTAATAATAATAATAACTAATTATATTTTAAATAATAACGAAAAATGTTTGTTTATTTGTATAATTTTTTGAAGTTTGCTTTACTTTATTCTAAAATAGATTACATGGTTTTAACTAAAAATTTTAGAAATTATACAAAACTCATGAAATTTATGGACTTTTATTCTCAAAATTTTTGTTTCCTGTACTTAATATAATTTCTTCATGAGGAAAAAAGCTATATAATTTCATGCGTACTTCTTATAATCGTCTTCCGCATTTCATACTTCCTGATCTGTATCCAATGTTGTAATCACATACAACAAGAAATAAAAATTGTGTTTGAGGTAAAAGTAGAAATCATTTTGAATACGCATTTAGTAGTAGATATTGAAGAATCTCGTGTTTTGAGGAAGGCTTTATTTCGTACACATTTCTGTTGTGTAATGCTTCACTTTACTTTTTCTGTAGTGAATAGATATTCATAATTTCTTTACCAAATTGAATAAAGTGCTACATTATGTAGCAGGAAATGTAATGATACACAATGGTGTCTTTCATTGTAACTGTTACCAACAAAAGAAATAGATCCCCAAACGCAGAAATGACCATACTGGAAAATCTGATAAATAGGTGCCCTATCATTTAACTTTTTTCTATTCCATTATACGAATTTAATCGAACTCAAGACTTTTGGCGCATTAGGAAACAATGAGTTTACTCCTTCGGCTTGCTGGTATAGCTCTTATAATTTGCTCGGTTTCTACAAACATACAATACACTACGCCAGGTGGTATTTTGAACACCATCTGCCACAAAGGCTGCACTGAAGTTGAAGTACATGAATCCAATTGCTGTGAGTATATTTTACATGAATTACAGCAAGCAAAAATTAATTTTTAATAATATTTCGGATTACAATAATAATAATACAATAATAACCTGTACTAAACAATTAAATTTCCTATTTTCTATATCATGATATCTAATGATATAGAAAATAGGAAATTTAATTGTTTAATGTTAATTGTTTACTGTTTAATGTTAATCTTAATTTTTGAACAAGACAATTTATTATTCTGATAAATGCAGAATTCAAGATTTAGAAATGAAAAATATAAAGAAATTATTAAAGATTCAGATATCATTAAAGAATAGATTTTTTTAATATTTATGAAAACTGAATATAATAAAAGCAACTTTGCTGGATCAGTTCTGTTTCATCAATTGCTAGACAAGCAACGTCTTTAAAAAGACCTAGTTCATTTGTTTAATCATTTAAAAATCTTCAAAAACAATTTTCTAATCCAATATGTAGTTTAAAAGAAGAATTTTATATTTATTTTAAACACACTCACATAGAGGGGAAATGCTAATTTACTAAGCAAAACTAGTTTAACTCTAAAATAAATCGATAAGGTGTAAATTTGAATAAAAATACTGAAATTGAAAAAGTCGAAACAACGCAGAGCTCGTTATAACGCATTTACATCAACAGCCCTAAGCTAAGCCTTACATGCGGATGAATTTCTTTGTTGTTAAATAGCGCACGAATAACGCAGATGTCAATTTCTAATGTTATCTTAACGTCATTTCAAAAATGAAAATGAAATGTATGGTTTTTATATTTTGGAAACTGAAATAATATTTTTGACCGAAGAAAAGTTAACCCAAAATTTTCCTGAAATTTTTTAATCAGAATAATTTGCTTCTTTTTCTTTAAATTTGGATTTTTAAGGATATTTTTATGACTGTTAATATTCTTTTTGCTACGTTTAGAATAAGCAAATTAATATTCTCAAATTAAAATCACCCTAAATAATAAATATTCTAGTCATATGTGAATTTTTATATTATTCATTAATTTTATACTTGTTATTATCTCCTTGCGTAATAATTTGATATTCTTTCTGAAGTATTTAAATAAATCAAAGAAAATCGCTTTAAATAGAATTGCAAAATATGCTTGGTGCAACAAACTTAAATACCATTGCAAGTATTTATGAATTACTAGTAAATGGAGATAAGATTGACGCTTACAATTCCAACTTTATCAACAAGATTTTATCTTTATCTTTCGATAAAGTGATTTCAAATTATTTTTTCGATATCTAGTGATGTCATAGATGAGTGAATCATCGAAATTTTTCAAGTTGTACCAACACCCTCTATAGTTAAGATTCAGCAGTCTCTAAGCTGCTATTAGAAGGTACTGGTATAATTGCAATTATTTGATTAATTTTTTTTTTTGAAACTTTAAAAAATGACAAATTTATTATTAATTCTATTTTTCTTATTTTCAATGACAAATATTGTAGGACAACATACATTTAATTGCAATGGTTTTTAATTTATCAAGCACACTCTGAAAATATTAATCTTATATCAGAATTTTGATATACATATTAATTTATTCCAGAAGATTTTATTTTTATGAAATTGTTTAAATAATATATTAATTATTTAAATAATTTTTACAGCTAGAAAATATTGTATAAAAAATACTTTCTTGTGAATGAATCAAGTCGGAAATTTCCACAGGAAGAGATAATTTCAATGATTAAAATTATTGATATAAATTATAATTAGAATTGTTTGAAATGTCCATTGTAAATATTCATTACAGAAGGAGAAAGAATTAAAAATAGATTCCTGAAAAGAGCTCTCAGAACGTTAAATACTTATAACTGTATCTTTTCATCTAAAAAAATTAGCATGCTTCATATTATTAAGTCTCAGCATAATTTATTTTTAAATTAAGATTAGTAATTTGCTCTCAATATATTTTTTTAATCTAAGCAAAGACATTTTAAATATTTTTTATTCGATTTTATTTATATTTGTTTATTTTACCTGAATAAATAATAAAATATAAGAGTTAAGTTTTTGAATTTTTTTTAATATTTGTAATTAGTTTAAGAAAATCTTTCTAATAGAAAAATAAGACTTTAATAGAAATAATCAAAAAATTCTTATAACACGAGAAAAAAGAAAATTACATATAGTTTTCGAGAAATTTATTTTGATTAAAATGTTTGTAATTGATTTGCCCTAAATAAGTCTAATTTACCTTAATAGAGAGTTCCTTGAGCACAAAATAATTCTTCCATACAGTGTGGCTTTTATATTTTCATTTGCATGATATTGAAACTGAATTAAAATGTTTGTACTTTCCTACTGCAGAACTTTTAGTTTAAATTCTGTTTCAGTACTTAATCTCTTTAAAAGTACTCTCAATTCAAAATTTGAAAAATGTGTGTTTTCATATTAGACTCTCAAGTATATATTAATCGGCACAAAATATGCAAAATCTGTTTCAAATTAGCTGTACATTTTTTAAAGAGAATGATAAAAATTCAATATGTTATTTTATGCTAATTATGTAATAAGAACTATAATTGCACGCCTTGTATAAAAAACTGTAAATCCTTTGTTTAAAAAAGTTATCCAAATTAATTATGGTATGTTAATTAATTTAGATTTCATTTTTTAGTTACAATAGCAAATTTACATTTCAATGAAACTATTTTCTATTTAAACTCAACAATTTTAACCAAGTTATTTCATTTCAAAATGGAAATTAGAATATATTAAGTGTGATCTACATAAGTTGTTATGGCAGGTTCATAAAATTTCAAAACAGAATAATAAAATGTAAATTATATGGCAAGCCTTTAACATAAAATAATTTTCGTAACAAATTTTTAATACAATAATAAATTTTTGTTGTTATATATTATTAAAATTAGTCACGTGGTAAGATAATATTAGTTACTCATGATAAAGCAACACCAAAATAGCTTTTAAAATTTCACCAATTATTAATGAAGTAATAGAAATGTAGAAATATACATTACATATTTCAGAATTCGCTTTAAGACAATGGAAAGTTTTCATCAAACCTTTATCTCAATAGCAACAGTGACATCATTATCTCATGTAAAATAAATTTTACGTGAACTCCAAAAATCCAAATAGATAGATCTTATATGAATACTTTACACGAAGTTTTGAAACAGATACAGTGAAAATTTTAGATGAATATTTTATTTTTAACACATTGTTCAAAACACAAAGAGACAAAACATCAAATGCTTGCTTTCTTAAAATAGAAAAGATTAATTATATGAACAAATATCACAACAATTTTTTTATAGAATTAACAAAGAATGATTTCTTGTAAGGAAGCTTAAATCGGTACATTAAATTTATATCGAAAGTAAAGTGCAGCAAAATAATAGATTACATGTTTTGTTTAATACAAAACGTTTTAGAAGATGTCTAAAAACTAGGATTATATAATGCAAGTTTTACTTGATTAATAATTTAAGTTTAATAATTAAAGTAATAAAGTTTAATAATTTAAGTTTTTCTTAATACATTTTAGGTGTTAATTTAAATTTTACTTAATCATGATATTATCATCAGAATAACATTATTAGCTCTTACAAATTGGAATAATGATGAGTTTTTTAACAGATAACATTGTTAGAAAAGGAGTTTTGGTTTTTCAAGTGAAATACTGCAAATAAATTCTGATTATTTTTGTGACAAAAGTACTTTGTCATAAATTTTGTAAGACATGAAAATGACCATGCATAAAATTATCTCTTATGCATTAATAGCTCATTCTTCCTATTATTTTTTTTATGTTATGATATAAATAAAATAGAAATTCTGAACAAAATAATAGCTATTTAAGAAAATAAATGAACTTTTGTGAATATTATTTTTAAAAATCCGCTCGAGTAAGAGTTTAATAAATCAGACTTTCTACATCCTTTCTATTTAAAAATAATAAATTCATATGAGTAGTGTAATTAATTTATATTATTGTATTAATGAAGCTAAGCAATTTCAATTTTAAACAAATTTCATAAGCAAACACGACAATTAAATTAAACTAATATAGTCCAAAATTTGTAGATAACAAGTAGTTAAATTATTTATAGAATTAACGAAGAATGAACTCTTAAAAATGTTGACACTGTATACTGAATTGCATTGAATCTTTCTGCAGTATTTAATTTTCTATCTATATATAGCATTCACTACAGAAGTAACTATTAAATAATATCTAATATACCAATATGAATCTAATAAGCCCGAAAGCTGTATGTTGTTGTAAATTAAAACATTCATAGTTTTCCTACTAGGAGAAAATTTCATTGATATAATGCAATAAGTGAATATTGATAAATGCATATACAATAAACACATCGTGGATCATATGTAAATATCATAAAAGAAAAGTAAATAAAATTCTCAAGCATTCCTCTCAACAGATATGTACAGAAAAAAGCAAAAACGTAACATCCATCTTCTGTTATTTACTATTAGCAGCGACCAAATTATGACCTTGAGATAGACCAAACTTCTGCATTAACTGAGCGTGTTCTACTATTAGACTATTGGGAACATTTTGAAAATTTTTGGCTGCCTTGATAAATAGATATAACCTAATATCTACCTACCTATTTATCAGAGACTTAAAAAGTTTTAACTCTTTCATAGATAAAGAGTAGAGATAGCCTGACACTATTGCGAGTTATCAAAAATCCTCGTATCTTAGACAATTCATGTATCAGATAGCCAGATCTCGTAGTAATTCGTAGAAAATTGTTGTTAAATACTTAAATATCTTTCACTTACTACTTATAAAAAAAGACTTTTCATGAATAAGGAAACTCACTCATTTATCACAAAGAAGGACATTGAAAAACTTCTAGGCACTCACCTCAAGAGATGCGAATGCACCAAACAGAAAAGCAGCATTCATTTTACCTTTAAAATTCACTACAATTATGAGTTGAAACCTTCTTCTTCAAAGAAAGTGGGTTTAACCACTGAGCCAATAACATGTCACCGTCCGTAAGTTAAATAAATGAATCGAACTTTTATCATTATTCCTTGATTTTGATTACATTGTGGTTGAAATATAATTCAGTAATAACGCAATTATGCGCAGATATTTAATAGAATATATGTCATTGTAAATAAGTTATCAAATTATCACAAATCCTGTGATACAAAACTTCTAAAGTTTTAATTAAACAATAACATAGGAATAAGAGTTTGAAAAAGACTTTCATTTATGTTGAGGAGAATTACTTAAAAATATTACGAAATCTAGATTCTTGTTACACGCTGTGTATAATTACAAATTAAATTAATTGTTGACACAGTAAATATATTTTATCTTATATCAATTATAGATTCTTCTTTAAAAAAATATTTATGCATTTTACAATAACAGATATGATTTTTTTATAATAATAGATCCTCCATGTAATTCCACCGCTTATGAAAGATGTGTCCTGGCATCAAAGACAACAGAATCTTCTTGTGATCCGTATAATACACCAATAGTTATCGATCCCAAAAGACCATATGTTTGCCGTTGCCACCCATGCCTATACAGGAACAAAGATAGAATATGTGTGCCATCATGTCCAAAAGAACATTTTTAAAAACATTAAAATAATTTCATTTAATTAAAACTAAAATAACTTCATATGTTCTTTATGTAAGAGAACAATTTCTCTATCTTTATGTATTTTAAAATAAAAATAAAAAGTTTACGCATGATATTATTGTTAAATTACATCAGTTTTTTCTTTAACGAGTGTCTCAACTATTGACAAAAACGTAACAAAAATTTAAAATATTTACAATTTTTAAAAAATTTTAAAAATTGTTTACATGTTTAATTAAATAATATAAATTAGTTTAGACAAATACTAATTATATATATATATACACTGTCTACCAATAAGTATTTGGACACCTGTGATAGAAAAGAAAAACTAACTTTATTCAAAATCAATAGTTGGTAGAGCCTTCGCGAGAGGCAGTTATAGCATGAACCCTCCGGGGCATATTCTTCACAAGTCTTTGTAATACAGCTAGTGGTATTGTATTCCACTCGGCTTTGAGTAGACATACAAGTTCCTTCACCGATTTTGGACGGGTAGTGCACCCCTTAATTCGTCAATCCAGCTCGTCTCAAAGGTTCTCGATAGGGTTCAGGTCTGGGCTCTTGGCAAACTAGTCCATTCGATGAACTTCATTGGCACTATACCAAGCCTCAGTTAACCTCGAAACATGACAAATGGCATTGTCGTCCTGAAACTAACATGGATCCAACCCGTAAAACTGCCACAACGTAAAAAGCACATTGTCATCCAGAATGGTGCAGTAGGCATCAGCGTTGAGCTTACCATGAATGGAGACCAAGGGTCTCAGTCCATACCAGGAGAAACCCCGCAGACCATAATTCCACCTACACCGAACTTGACTGTTGGCACAATGCATTCTGGCTGGAGACATTATGCAGGCAGATGCCAGACCCAGACCCTGCCATTCAAACGGTAAAGGGTGAACCTTGATTCGTCGCTCCAAGGAACCCGTTTCCACTAGTCTACTGTCCAATTTCGATGTACTTTGCACCATATTAACTGAGCAACACGGATGGACTTTGTGCTCAGAGACTAATGGGCAGCAGCACAACCATGAAAACCAAGCAGATGTGCTTCCTTTGGATTGTATTCATTGAAAAAATACTTCCGAATGCCTGTTGAAACTCCTCGCGGATAAGAACCATCGAGTGGGTGTGGTTCTTTCAAATTTCTCTGGACAGCATTCGTCGGTCTTTATCTCCCAATTTCGTTGGTCTGCCGACTGGGGATACATTTCGACAATAACCGCACACTTTCCACTTCTTAATCACATAGGTAGGCCACTATCGATTTTGGGTACTTCAGATCCCTAGATATGTCCCTTAAGGATCGGTCATATTAGTGATACCCGTTAATTATACCTTTCTCAAAATCAGAGAGCTACGAACTGCGCGGCATCTTGCATGCGACTAATGTGGATTCTGTTTCCTACACGATATATACCGGTGGAGGCCTGACGTACCTCAGGACTGCTGATATCGTCTTTTGCATAGGTGTCTAAATACTTATTGGTAGACAGTGTATATACAATTTGGAAACATTTTGCAAAATTTTTCATTGTTAATGTGTAAAGCATCTAATGAAGATAATTTAAACATTTTTGTTATAGGAAGACAGAAAACTAAGTTAAATTTACAAATTTTGAGATTTTTGAGTTATCTGGTATTAGAAGTGATAATTTAATGTAAAATATATTAGAAGTGGGGAGATGTTATAAATCACGCAATGGAAAACGAATTTGCTGTGTTTAAAGTTTTGCATTAACCAATTAATTACATTTATCTCTGTTCTAGTCAACATTCACTCAAAATTTAATTTTAGCACATAAAATCTTTCTATATATGCCATATCTGAAAAATAGCACAATGCATCTTACTAAGAGTTTTCAGAACATTTTGAGTGTTCTGAAAAATCCTAGTGAGATGACTGGGATAACAAAAATGAAGAAATATCTGCTCATAATCTTATCTATTCCATTCCTCATATTCTTTAATACATTATTATATTACGACGAATTTTACATATCAGTGATCTTCATGTTTGTCTTAAACATGAAGATCACTGATATGTATGTTTCGTGACCCAAAACAACATGATTTACAGAAAGTGTAACTTATTGTTAGTCCTCGAAGTAATCGTGATCGGCATCCAGCATCCTCTGCCAACGCATCTCCAATTGTGTGATCCCCTTGCGATAAAACTAAGGGGTTTTGGACGTAAAGAAGTCCGTGAGTGCTTAGCGCAAGTCTATTTTATACTTCATTGGTGAAGAATTTTCCTCGAAGATGATTGTCCAAGGAATGGAAGAGATGTTAATCTGATGGCAAGTCAAGTGTGTAAAGATGAAGATCATAAAGTCTTTCAATCAAGTCGCTGTATGGTGTCCCTGTCACGTGACACATGGCCAAGAATATCCTTATTATTAACCAGCCTCTTTCTGTTTTATATGTTTTTCTATTGCATTTTGTTCCAAACTCCTGCACATGTAGGTCTGCAGTGACCGTTTGTCTCGTTTTTAGAGCTCATAGTGAATCACTTGACGATTAGTCCACCAGAGACAAAGTATAATCTTGAGTGGGTGCATAGGTGATCTTGCGCTGTGTGAAATAGTATTTTGGGGTGATAGTGTTGGGGTATCTTTCACAGCACTATCACCAAAGGCTTGGAATATTCGGCGGCTTGATATAGCAGCTGATAAACCCACTCTGAAGTCGTAACTCAAACAATACCGAACGAGCTCCTTCTATAACTCCATATCTCTTCGCTACTGTACGAGTTACGATTGAGGAATTTGCGTGGTGGCCCTGTTTTATAATTATTGATATTCTCAATCTCAACTGAACGGTGTTTCAACCACGTCATACATTTATTTGCATGTCCATTATTAATTCATTCAATGGCAAGGCGAAAACGGCAACTTTCGTGTTTACCTTATTGCTTCAAAAGAACAGAATAATGAAATTTATAATTTTTCTTACTTCTTATATTGTGAAAACTATCGACAAAATAAAAATAATTGTAAGATTTTAACCACATAATTTTATACAATTATTTAGTCTTTTTTTTATCAGCTCTATTAGCTCTTTTATATAAATAATTATGATGCCACTTGCAATAAAAAGGCACTTAAATGCCTTGATATAAAAAGGTATGTTCTTTATGAAGCTAAATGTTTTAAAGTTAAGTCTAAACTAAATTAAACAGAAGGACAGATAATTAATGTCAAATTTATTGTTATTCTTTTGATATTTTTCTGATGAAATATTTTAAAAATGTGTCTTGATTTTCTGCATAAAAATTATTTTGTTGATTATAGTAATTTGTTTAATTATCTTCAGTCATCAGAGAGTTTAATTTTTAAAGCTACTATTTAACTAGAAAAGAATACATTTATAACACTTCCAAAATCACATTTATACCAAAAATTTAATTTTTAACTATTATTCAATCTATTTCTTAATGAATGTACTAGTCATTAAAGAATTATGGGTTTTTCAAATCTTAGCTAAAAATTAAAAACTCTAATTAGACGTCAAACACATACATAAGAAAGGAGAATAATAGTTACAAAATTTACAAATTGTGTAAATTATTTGATAAATTTTTCTATGCTCAATTAATTTTCCAGCATTTATTTCTTGAAATTGTTGGAAAAAATTGTAGTTTATATCAAAAATCTCTCTGATAATCCTTGGCTGTGTTCTACCAAAGCAGAAAATCATATATTTGTATTCCTGCAATCAAGAAATACAAGTTATAACAATTAAAATGGGACAGTAAACTATAATATGAAAATCTTTTACTTGGTTGAAAGAATCAAGAGTCGTGCAGGCACGTAATGGTACGATTTGTATATGGCTAAGCCTTTCAAGAAGGAAATTTGGTAAAAATATCTTTCTTGTCAGGTTTCTCACCAGAAAGTACGTGCAGAAATCAACAGATCAGATATCAACTAACGACCATAACATAAGGTTGTTTTATTAGAGTTGAGTTATTTGTGATATACACTACTGGCCATTAAAATTGCTACACCAGGAAGAAATGCAGATAACATGATATTTATTGGACAAATATATTATACTAGAAATAACAAGCGATAAAATTTTCAAAAAATTTGGCTGGATAGATCCTGAGAAATCAGTACCCAGAACATCCACATCTGGCAGTAATATCAGCAGTTATACGCCTAGGCATTGAGTCAAACAGAGATTAAATTGCATGTACAGGTACAGATGCCCATGCAGCTTCAACACGATGCCACAGCTCATCAACCGTAGTGACTAATGTTTGGTGACGAGCCAGTCGCTCGGCAACCATTGACCAGACGTTTTCTATTGGTGAAAGATCTGGAGAACGTGCTGACCAGGGCAACAGCCAAACATGTTCCGTATCAAGGAAGATCCGTACAATACCGGCAACATGTGGTCGGGCATTATCCTGCTGAAACGTAGGGTTTCGCAAGGCTCGAATAAAGAGTAGAGCCACGGGTCGTAACACATCAGAAATGTAACGTGCACTGTTAAAAGCACCGTCAATGCGAACAAGAGGTGACCGAGACGTGTATCCAATGGCACCCCATGCCATCACGCCAGGTAATGGTCCAATATGACGATGACGAATGCACGCTGCCAGTGTGCGTTCACCACGTTGCCGCCAAACACGGATGCGACAATCATGATGCTGTACACAGAACCTGGATTCATCTGAAAAGATGACGTCTCGTCATTCGTGCGCCCAGGTTCGTTGTTGATCACACCATTGAAGGCGCTCTTGTCTATGACGCAGCGTCAAGGGAAGCCGCAGCCATGGTCTCCGAGCTGAGAGTCCATGCTGCTGCAAACGTCGTTGAACTGTTCGTGCAGACACTTGTTGTCTTCCAAACGACCCCGTTTCTTGACTCACGGCTCGTAACGTGGTTGCACGATCCATTACGGCCATGCGGATAATATGCCTGTCTTCTCGGCTGCTAGTGATAGGTGGCCGTTGAAATCCCGCATGGCGTTCCGTATTACCTTTCTGAACCCATTGATTCCATATTCTGCAAACAGTCATTGGATCTCGACCGACGCGAGCAGCAATACTGCGATAAGATAAACCGCAATCCCGGTATGCTACAATTCGACCTTTATCAAAGTCAAAAACGTGCTGGTACGCATTTCTCCTTCTTACACGAAGCATCACAACAACTTTTCACCAGGCAACAACGCTCAAATGCAATTTGTGTATGAGGAACTGGCTGAACAATTTCCTCATTTAAAGACAATGTAGGTGTCGCTACTTGTGCCTGTTTTGTCTGAATGCGCAGAAAAGCTAATCATTTGCATATCACAGCACCTTCTTCCTTTCGTATAAATTTCACGTCTGTAGCATGTCGCCTTCTTGGTGTAGCAATTTTAATGGTTAGTAGTGTACAATAAGCGCAAATGCCACTCTTAAGCACCCACCAACAATGCGAGGCATGAAGTGGGGCTGCTTGAGAAATACGACTAAAAAAAGAATTTCTTTTCAAGTCATGTTAGATAAACTTGACACTGAATAATATGGTTCAACAGTTAAAAGCTCCGTTATATTTTTATATTATTATTATTAGTTGAAGACTAGCTATGAATTTGCTTTTTTATATAGAGATGGGTTGCATTGACAAGGAAATAAATTTCATCATCTATCTAAAATTTGCATTTGCAGAAGTAAGAACGTAAAAAGCATTTTTCGTTGTTCAAGTGTGTGCAAAATGGAATCTGGGAATTTATACTACGAAAAGCACATTTCTATCAGCTGTTCGCAGTAAATTCATGTATAGATAAAACTGGTTAACATTCATGGTTCATGTCACTGGTATTTTAAACCACCTACATTCACAAGAGGGCTCATCTATCTTCTATTAAATCATTAGCAAGAGATAAAGATTTGCTTGAACACTTGACAACAAGATATTCTTGATTTGCAATAGCTTTGTGCACCTGTGATTATGCCTGAAATAAAAAAAAAA
>JAPDSC010073458.1:0-11082 GCA_026290005.1 Latrodectus geometricus | reverse complement strand
TATATATTGATGTAAAACTTTTGAGATTGTTTTGTATTTAACTAAAATCATAATAATTATTTTAAAATTTATTTTACTATCCCAAAATATTAAACACTTAATTAATGCAAAATTTTTAAAATATATTTTTAATACTGATTTAATACTTTACTTTTTTATTGAAACATCTTAAATTTTCCTCATTAAATAGAAGATATCTTTTTTAAAATTAATAAGAAACAATTATAAAAATGAATAACAATTTACAAATTTTTGAGTTCCGAAGCATTTTCTTTACAGACTATACATTAGAGAAGTAAATCTGCAATTCATATAAGATGCTGAAACAGTCTCCTAAATAATCATTTAAATCTTGGTTTGAGCTTAATGTGAGCAATATAGTATTCATGAAATGATTGAAATTTGTTCCATAAAATACTTGCTCTTATCGAAACTAAGAATTGTTTGGTTTGCAGAAGTCTCCAGACAGTAGTTCTTTAAAACTCAAACAAGGTTACTTGTTGAATTATATTTATTCTTTTAAGTATCTTTTAAGAATTATTTATCTTAGACTTCAAGAATGGCTATCAATTATCTTCTTATAATGGTATATGATATAAATTAAAGACATTTATACGGTCTTTCGTAAAACAGAAATAGTACTTTTGGCCTTATGAAAATCAGAATTGAAACACTGACCACGCATTCTCTGAAGACGAATAAGACACGTGTCCAAAGATCGACAAAGTTTATCATAAGGGTATTTTCTTATAAAAATTAGGGCAGAATTAAAGTAAACCAGAGTAAGATCTTAATCTTGTGTGAAGATTATATTATAATTAGCATATAAATTCTGTATTTTACATTATATTATACTAGGATAAATTGCTTAGGATGCATTGAATGGACATGTCTTTTGAATTTTGATCATATCTAATATGTGTTTAGGCATAATATAGTTCTATAATATGCCTTAAATATCCTGAAGTCACTTAAATTGATTTTCATAACACTGTTCACAAGTGTTCTTTTTCAGCACATTAAAATTTAATCTCCTTTTTAAAAAAGGTTTTGAAAATACTCGTGTCAGTTTGAAATAATATCAAGGCCATAATAATTAGTTTTAATGATGCCGTTAAGAAACAACATGGGACATTAAGTTAAATGTACCAAATGTTTGAAAATTTGTAACTTTTATTAACAGAAATATCTTAAGTTTCTAAAGTACTTCAGATTATTAAAAGTATGCAGAATACTTTGATTTTGAATGAAATATCATTTTTTAAATGCTGCATTTATTTACTGCTAATAAATCTGGCAATTATTTCTATAAAATTTGTATTTTTAATCTGATAATATAATGGTTTACTTATATCAATAATACTAACTAAATATAGGTTTCTGTTTTATTTTACATATTTCATTATCTTGTAGTTTTAATGAATATCGGTGTAATAAATGTACTAATCACTTAATTATATTCAGAATATTCATTTGTATTTCAAGTTAGGTTTTATTTAAAATTGGTCACAAAATATGCTGAATGTGTATAAATCATTCATTTTATCTGTGAATCTATCATCGAAACTCATATAATATATGAAAAAACTATACTTGAAATTCAGAACTTAAGTATTAGCTTTGTTTAAACAGTTAAAGAAAACAAGATTTTCCAACCAAATGTGTCAAAACGTTTTCAAAATTCTATCAATTTATAAATGTTGTTTTCTACTCTGACGGTGGGCATTGGGTGACTCATTCTTCGCCACAATAAGGCAGGCAACTGCAACTCATGTATAGGGTGGACAGTTGTGAACCTAGTCTGAGAGCTGAGAAGTATTACTCATGTCACACCACCGCAAACATTTTTAGGGTGAAATACATTATTTCATCATCTCAGAAGATAAAATAACAAGGAAACACATATATAGAGAGAAACATCCATCCTCAAACCAGGACTCGATCTTAGGACGAACAGCCTTGGAGTCAGGAACGATAACCACTCAGTCATCGACAGAGAACTCGTAAATATTTCGAAAGCCTTTTTTCCTATCATCAGCAAGCAAGTTATGGTTTTTAAAATATATTTTATGACGATCCATATAATTATATTTCAATTACTATAATTATTTTAACATTTTACAGGTGTCATAATACATTGCAAAAGATGATTTCTGTTATGCAATAAGTGTAAGTATTTTCTTCATAAATTAAGATAATTTTATTTTTGTTACAGGTTTATCATTCCAATACCCTTTAATACTTTTGAAACTCTAAGCATTTGTTAAAGTAAGTCGGTGTTGGAACACTTTTTACTTGTCTCTTCTTAATAAGATTTTACAAACTTTTATAAAATTTCATTATACTATTATAACTAGACGTATGTGTAACAATTTGTGCACATCCAATTTGATAATAAATTATTTTAAATATAAAAACAAGTCTTTAAAATTATTTCGTCATATAATATGTTTAATTTAAGCTTACATAATTTTCTAATCATTAATGCGATTTCTCTCAACTATTATAACTTTCAATTATAATAATGGCAAACGCAAATTAATCTAAATGTTCTAAGATGTTAAATTAACTCTTACGCAAGGGATTTAAGACTGCAATTACATGAACGATTGAGTAGTGTAATATAAGTGATCAAGCCGTGTATTTTAATAGTATTAACTTATATCGCTGCAGTTAGACTACATTAATTATGCAGCCATTACACTACCAAAGCTTGCGTTACATTCTATAAGCTACCTTTAAATTAAATTTAATTTGATAATATCATATATTAATTAAGTGAATATGGATGTTTCGTAAGCAACTTTTAATCTGATAATTTGAAGACAGTATTTAAATTTAGATTAGTTAGAAATACATTTTTTATCATGGATGGCATAATTTACATAGGATCATTCTTTTTACTATGCAAATAAATTTATTTTTTATAAGCTGTAATTTTATTTGAAGATACCTTATAATACAACTCTTAAAAACATACTGAAAAATATTTACTATAATGTTAAAAATTTATTTATAAATTAAGAGTTTTTGAAACTGTACCCTATAACTGTACTTATAATAAACCTACCTAAAGCTGATGACCTGGATAATTTTAAGAGAAGAAAACTAAATGTAGCTAAAATTCATCACCCAGTAAATAATGCATTTAATTAAGAATTTTAAGTAATAAAACTTCAAAAATTGAGTTCTAAAATTGGTTTTGTATTATTGATTTAATTGTATTTGCAAATATTTAATTGCTATAAATTGTGCTTCATTCGATTAATATACCAATGGCCATTTGACTTATAATGTAAAACATTTGAAATATATAAATGTAAAATTCATTAAAAATGAATTTAAAGAAATCTTAAATAGAAATCTTAAATCTAAAATTAAATAGAAATCTTAAATCAAAGGGGGTAAATAATGCTAAATTTGTATAAAAGTAATGTGTTTTTTTGCTTATAATCCATAAGAAATATTTAAATACTGCAGTATAATATGAAATTAGTGAACTCAAAAATGTTCAATGTAAAGATGAAAATAAAAACTTAAACGTGATAAAATGTATGGTATTTAAAAATTAATGGTGAAAATATTTGTCATTTAAATAACTACTTAAGATTTAAATAGACATTCAAAGCAATACTACAATTTACACACTTGAGAATAAATTAAGAATAATTCGCACAGACAATAAAAATTAATAATAATTTAAGTGGAAATCAACCATGAAAGGAAAAATGTCATCTTTAGAAATATCATGGTCAAGAATTATATATATCGTACATGGTCAAGCATTATATTTAGCACCCGTAATAGCATAAGAAAATTACGGGAAGGATTTGATGACCTCAAGCCTATACCACAATGATATAAAAGATCATAAAAGAGGGATATTTAAGGACATGTGGCCAAAAAGGAAGCATTTTCATAACCTGATACGGCTATCAGTGCCACGAATGCATAGGTATGACACGCATAATGCATATGAATGGTGTTTCTCGTAGTAAAATTATCAGCTGCCTGGAATACTTTTGTACGCAGAGGGTAGTAGTCGAGAATTCGGATTCACCCAAAGTGTCATTTGTAGGCGGAAGCAAAGATTTCAAAATGATGGAAATATCAGTAAAAGTTACAGTATAGATTGTCCCTTTGCAACAGTGCTGAATGACTGCCGTTATGATGCAGTAACCACCAGAAAAATCAGGCGGATCTCAGAATGGGAACAGTCACGTCAGTTACCATCAGCAGGGTACGACCATTTTCAAACGATTGGGTGAGTATGATGTATTTGTGAGCAGACCTGTCAAATGTGTTCTACTCATGGCAACTTACTGTCATAAGTGGTTAGCCTGAAGTAGAGAACATGCAATGTGGACACCGTTACAATGGACTGCGGTTATATTTTCCGACGAATCGAGATTTAGCTTGCAATCTGATTTACATCGAACGTTTATATGGAGGAAGGTCAGATGCAGGAATTCTTATTTGGGGTGGAATTATACTGCACACTAGAACAGATCTGCACGTTCAAATCAGAAACATAGCAGCCCAAATTTATAGGGACATCATTCTGGAAAAGACGTTCGTTTCTTTTGATTTGCCCTTGGTGCTGAATTTGTATTTATGGAGGACAGCGCCTGTCATTATCGTTTGAACATCGTCAAAGAATGCTTTTAATTGGAGAGCATTACCCGTATGAAATAGACACATGAATGTGATAGAACTTGTGTCGGACATGCTTAGGCGACGAATCAAAGGTGGTCAACCAGCTCTTACATCTGTATCTGACCTATGGAGAGTGTTCCTTGCTGTAAGGAATTCTCTATCCAATGTGTAACTCGATAATGTGATACTCAGCATGCCTCGGTGATGCATAGATTATGTTCCTTCTAATAGAAGACGTCCAAAGTAGTAACCAGCATGACAACAACGTACTGTTCAGTAATTACTGGTAGTTATTGTACAGGCGGTATGTGGTGTAAGGGATCCAGGATGATATAATCATGGTTTGTATGCTCGGTATGATACATGCAACATCTCTTTTGCTCTTTCTTATTTATTTACTACATATGGCCTTTATGAATAAATCACAAATTTGTTTTTTTTCTGCATTTTTTGTTGCCAGTTCCAGAATTATCCTACATTCATGGATATGTATGTAAATTATTCAAATTTATGCTTTATACTATTATTAAATCAAAATAAATTATTATTTTCTAACCTATTAATCTTTTAGGAAATATTCCTTGAAAATATGAACAATTTCTGAAAATACAAATAAAATATAAATTTTTGCAGAACTGCTTGTTATTTCTCATACTAATAAGTAGTATTTTGTTTTTAAAGATATCATTTTATATTAATTTCCTAACATATCTATAAGTAAAATATATTTAAAAATAAATATAAATTATTTACATGTACCTTGAGAGATAATGAAGTTCTCAAGAGCCATGTACACTGGTAACTCTTATAAAAATATTTCATTTTGATCCAATATATTAGAGTAAAAAAAAGAATGAGATTTACATGGCCTTATTCTTAACTATGAATACATTTATCTTATAAATGGAGATACTATAAAATATTTAAAACCTAAGAAAATACTGAATTTAACCTTCCTTTAAATTTTCGTATAACTATTTCTTAAATAATAATGTAATCACAGAAAATTATGCAGTTTTTATCATGAATTCTCAAAATAAAATATTTACTTAAGATTTTGAAAACATAATATGACTATTTTTAGGAAATCTAAATAATAAAGAACGTCATTTAAAGCAGTTTTCGAAAAATGTATCGGAGTAAAAATTATAACTCTCAATTTTTAGAGGCAAATTTCATGGTAAAATATGCAAAATTGTGCTTTATTATAAGTTTTATACTGTTAGTATAAAGATTCGATCTCAAAAAGAAGAAAGATATATTGAATGAATTGAATTTAAAAATAATAAATTCTTATCTTTTTTATGATTCTTAGACAACTGAATGCATTTTATTAGAAAATTAGTTGAAAATACTACTACAAAATATGAATGCCTGTATCTTGTAATTATTTATGAAGACTTTTCACATTAGCTAATCCTTTTCAAGAACTTGAAATATGATTTGTTGATGATATGATACAAAATAGTCACATTTGAAAAAGTAATTCATTATTAACCATAATATAATACGATGTCTAATGTATAAAAAATTACCAAGTTAATTTTTGATATAGTAAAAATCATTAATCTGAGAGGGTTATTTACTTTAGCTAGATTGGGACATGGTGGTTTGGCTGGTTCGCTAATGGTGTCTGAAATGCCTAAAACGGATGGTATAACGCAATGTTCTTTAAGCGAAATGATATTTCTGGGGATGATTGGCAAATGCTTGGTTCATACCTGTAAATTTCAAGGATCCAGTTACTTTTGGAGTCATGCTAATACAACCACTAGGAGGCTACTATAGAAAGGTACCATCACTTCAAGCTTTTGTAAGGCTGAAAAGTTGAAAATTTCTTTTCGTCGGAATGTGGTTAAAAAATCTTATCTCCATCTATACTTAACAACTTTTTTGCAACTAAATAAATTGCAACTAAATAATTTGCAACTAAATAATTTGCAAAATTTTTTATCTTAGTTTAGATATCGATTTTGTTTCTAAGACGTTTAAAATAACGTAGCTTATATACTACGAAGATTGTTACAGATAATATCCAGAAATTAAATAGGTTTTGAACAACTTCTACAATTATAGCAACTAGATGTGACGTAATATTTTATTATTGAAATATCATTTCACTTTAAAATACATTTTTTTCTTACCGTTGGCAACATTTGAAACTATGGTGACTCCATCTTCTCGTTCCCACGTAGTGACGATGACATAGTCTCTGACTATGCTGGGAACTTGACAACGAAGAACTGCAGTGTTTCCTCTGATGACGAATTCATCGTAAACTTGGACTTGGTATCCTTGTCTTACAACTGAAAAGAGATAAAATGAACATCAATCAATTTAAATATCTCCCAAAAATTGGTTAATTATATATTTAAAATTATTTTATTGATTATATTAAAACATTTAGTTGAAAAATTGTTCAATATCACATTCCTATTTAATTATTTTTTAAAAAAGAAGGATTTTTAATGGAAATGAGAATTTAATGTCATACTTTTTTATATTAAGAATTTTCAACCTTTCTTTTAAGCTAAAAGTAAGTCTCGCATTTTTATACTAACATTAAAAATAAAATAATATGTAAAAATATTTTTCAAAAAGAGGTTCTTATAACTTATTTTGTAATGTAATAATATCGTTTAAAAATAGGCTCAAATTGTTTGTTGAAAATTATAAGAAACTAATGCTGTAATAAATAATAACTTTAAAGTAATATATTTAAGAGTTATTTTATTAATCACTATGTCTTAAATAGTTATATTATTACCATTTAAATAAGTTAATAAAATAAAAAAAATCCTAAATTTAAAGTATCAATTTAAGAAAAAGCAAATTTCAATTTAAAAAAAAAGTTTTTAAAATATGTTGATTTTATATGCTTTTTTCTTAATTAAACTCATTGCTAAAAATCTTCTAATATTAGTCTCAGAAATTTATTAGTTTGCCCAAAAATTTACATCTTTTAGTTAATTAATGCCATTTTTACTTTCGTATAAGCAAAGAAATGCAGATTTATTCTCTCAAAAATATTTAGCTTACAAAAACAACAAGGCTTAACACAATTGCTTTCAAAAACATTATTGCCTTCATAACAGAATGAATTTTCACTGAAGAGAAAAACTCTGAAAGCTTGGTATAAAAAAAAAAAGTAATAATGGAGAAAGTGAGAGGAAAGCAAATAGAAAAATTCCAAATTCCCAGTTCTGTACAAAAGTTCACATAAAATAAAAACAATAAATTTAAAAGTAGATACAATATAAATACACGCACAAAAAGTGATAACAAAAACACTGCCGATAATACATCTAACCCTCGAGAAAGCCCCAGGTGCGAGATAAATTTGCTTTTAGCAGTTTCTTTTCGAAGAATTGGAAGAGTTAAAAAAAAGAAGAAATCTGGCATTCCGATTTAGAAAATAAAAGGGAAATATTTATCCCTCTTTGCTGGAAATAAAGAAGTGAAATGAAGTGAAGAAGGTTGAAAAAAGTGTTTCATTTGTTATTAAATTCCATGCAGTGGGAAGCTGTAGGTTTGTATTACGCAATCAAAGCAAGCGGTAAGAGAAGAATTTAAGCCATTTTGATACAGATATAAAACCTTAGTGCTTAACTTTGATATTTATGAAATTTATTGTTTCACATTTCCTAAGAAAATAACATATTCTTAAATTTATTATTTCGAATTCCTCAAAAGAAAACATATTGTTATAAGGAAACTAAAAATGTGACTGTTATTCTACATTCAGTTATTGACTGCAACCACTATGAATCAGAGAAGATAATTAAAATGATCACTTTAGTTATATTACATAGGAAACCAATTAGAAAACCATTTTTATGTGAGACAGATTGCTAAATAACCTATTTCTCAACGGAAGTGTTATTTTACAAAAGACAAAAGTATCATTCAGTATTTGAGATAAACTAAAATAGATCAACGGATTGGCTAGATATAATGCAACAAAATTTTGAAATACGGTCAAATGATAAACTTATTACTTTTATTTGGTAGTTTTCTTCCAGTTTTCACGCCAATGGCGAAATATTAATATTTAGTTAGTTGAAAATTTTATGAACATAATGATACTTGATTCTACTATAACTATTCGGTCGTCTAACTAGAATAATCTTGTCAAATATTTGGTTTGAAATTGATGGTAGTAATGATTATACAAACACCAATGAGTTGCTAATAGTTTCAAATTTCATACAGGTTTCATTACATTGGAAGCTACATTGTTATCCATCTAAAATGAATAGCCGTGAAAGAAATCTTGGAAATCTTCTGAAATTTGCACCATGGAATTGGGGCAATGCTGTATGCACATCATGAGCATTGAAATTATTATGCAAGTCCAGGGTTACCGTTGTGGCACCTGCAAACGCTATGTAAATGCGTAAATGGAGAAGACACACACACATTGATGATTCAAAGTATGACAACTGATTTTAGTAAAATGTTTTGCCTAAATTGCTTAACTATGCCTCATAGGAGGCTTTGAATGTCTTTCGAGTAAGTTTCTGAGAAACAATTACAACATCTATGGATTGCAGATTATCCTTCGAAGAAATTGGTGAAAGTGACAAAAGAAAATAAGTGATGGAGTTCTGTAATTGTGTGTGTTGGATGCAAAATAGCGGACCGATTACATCTTCCTTGTTGCACCATTTTATCTAATGATAAGTATATTATGCACAAAGTAGTGAAGTATCGCTAAACCATGTCACAAAATTTCTTATGCATTATTCGTAGTCACCTCTTCTACAATGATTCGTCTATCCATGGCTCAAACTACAGACATTTGTGACACCAATAGCTTGATGAACGATTAACATGGCTAAGGAATGGAAAGGCATTATCTTTACACAGGAATACCACATCTGGTTTCAACAAAACAATGAGCTTTAATCTGCAGTTACCATTATGAAAGCCTGATAAACGGTTGCTTTATGCGTACCCCGTTGGTCTTGCATTCAATGCAATCATGGTTTGGGATAGTATTACGTTTCATTCCCACATATCTCTAGTATGTATTATCAGTGTACTGAACAGCCAGAGAGAGATTTATTTTTGATGTGTTGCAGTGTATGACCTTCCCATATCTTCAGCACTCACCATATTCCTACAGGATAATGAGTGATTTCACGCGCTGTTCGATATTCGAGAATTCAGTTTTACCTATCAGATAGAGCTACCTCCTTTTGCTTGTTGTTGCTTGTTTGTACCGTCGATCTTTCGCCAGTCAAAAAAACGTACTCTACATTAGTATACATATAAAAAAGCCTTTCAAAATCAGATCAACTTTGACAATATATGGAAACTCCATGTGAGGATAGTCTCCAATTAGATATCTAAAGCTTCTGTGATTCTATGACCAGGAACTAGGGACCGGATACCTCCAATAATAATAGCTACAATAACTCTTGATTTTGTAATCATCCACTTTTCAGCAAAGGTTGCTATTTCTATCATTTGATTTTTATATAGTGTGATATCAGTTAAATACATTTGGTGTGATTTATTTAGTCTTTCTTGTTTCATTTTTAGTATCCAGCGGTAAATTTATGTTCATCATTTTTAACTTTTTAATTTTTTGTAGTACTAATTAAGAAATGTAATTAAGTAATCAGAAATTAAAGTAAAAAAATGCTTGCTATTCAAGAGTAGAAAACATACTGGGTCTTCCGCAAGAGAATTAATTTATACTGCGAATGCATAAATTTTATGATGAATTTTTTCTAGGTTTTTAATATATTTGTTTATAAAATATCGTGTGAACAAAAATTTATGATTAAGTATAGAATTAATTTTTTTGAGTTATAAAAATGTGCATAATTTTTTTAATTATAATAATTAAATTAAAATACATTTTCTTTATATTTTATATTGAGTGTATGTAAAAATACATGTGTATGTATTAAATATACAACACTTATTTTATAAGTATACTCTTTTTGAAAAAAGTAAAATGGACATCGTTTCTCAGAAGTTTAGAATGTTAATTTGCGTAATTTTATTTCTTAATTTATTTAATTTGTTTTTAATAATAGTTATGAATATTGGTCCCAAAAATATAGAATTAAGATATTTTCAATTATTCGGCAATGAGAGATTATATTTCATAAATATTAAAGATTTGATAAATTAAGTCCATTATGAATGAAAATGCTTGATCTCAATAAATAAAATAATTTGTATGCAAAATTAATAGTGTCCAAGATGTACTTTGAATCACAAATAAATAATTTATTCATATAAACTAAAACATTTGTGGATTACATTTTGTAAATTTTTGTTCCTCTCTCATCTCAACAATTGCTCTTACTTTCTTCATCATCTGCTTCTATTGATGAAAGAAGCATATAACTAGAAATTTTCATCACTTTTCTTTTATATAATCTGTAAGTGAATTTGTTTCCAGATTGT
>JAPDSC010073454.1:0-25608 GCA_026290005.1 Latrodectus geometricus | reverse complement strand
AAAAAATTATATTAAATAACTTTCATGTATAAAAATAAATTCCTAGCTCTATTTGAAAAATTTATATTTTCTCAAATATAGTTTCATTTAATCAGCGTAATTACTGAAAGCACAGAAATGCACTCTACAACAAATGATAATTATTTATTTATTCTGGCTTTACCTACACTCCTGCTGACAGTGCTGACACTATTTTATTGACATACTGCCATTCAATGTACAACTGTGTACAATTAGATCACTTAAAACTATTTTAACAGAAGTTGGCATAAGCATGCAACGCACTGGATGAACAAGAAGGCTACTCTGATAACACTAAAATTTCAGAAAGTCATATATTTTCAATTTCAACTCAACTCAAATCAACCCTGTTAAATAACGTGCTTTTTCTGGTGTTTTTCTACTTCTATTTTCGAAGATTTCTCTTAGTTTATTAATATCTAATTACTACGAAAACAAACATATAATGGCGTTATCTGCTGTGAAAAATTGTGTTAGTTATTCTAAGTTTCTCATCGGCAATAAAGCAGTATTTACCAAGTCTGTCGAAAAATTACTTTTTGCTTCACCAAGAAATAACCGGTCACTGTTTAATTTGAGCTGTAATCGAAATATCTTTCCCTTAAATAAAGTATCTTCAAAAACTTTGCAGCTCAATAAATATTCTTGCTGTTATTTGCACTCGAAAGGTAAGTAACAGGATGATGCAATCTAGTATCATAATGAAATCAACATTCAACCAAAGAAATAAACATTCAGTAATCAGTCATAAATTATTTTTTAAAATAAACTCATTTAATTTTATAATTATCTATAAAAAATCTAGCTATTGATCGGCGAATCATTAGGTGCTTCTAATAATTTGATATTTAAAGCAGTTCTGTAATTTACCATTAGAAATCCTATTTTTGTATAAATTTTAGCTATATTAGCTTATTTTTGTAATAATAATAATTTTCTCCATTTTTGTAGCTTTTAAGCATGAATTTTTAATAATATAAAACCCTTGTTTCTTAAAAATAAAATCTGCACTTAAAACTTAAATTATTTAATTGTTGCTATAATCAAAGAAAAAGTAAACTCTGAATTGTAATTAATTTTAAATGTTAGTTTTAATTAAATTAATTAATCCACTTATGTATACTTATTAAAAATTTGTTATAATAAATATTAAACTGCTTTTTATATCTGATACAATATCTATAATTTAAAATGTTTCTGATGAAGAGAACGGGTTCTTAGGGTATATTTTTAAAACTGATATTTGAGAAAGAGTTTTAGAAAATTGAAATCTGAAAATTATGCGGTGAAAATGTGCTTTCTGCTTGGTGCATTTTCAAAAACACCAATGCCATGGTGAAAATTCTATTGCTATTTCAAAGTGAAACTGAACTAGTGACAAATGAAAAGGGTAATTAATGAACATGCGTGAAAAAGCGTTTCAAATTCCCGAGTTGTCAAAGAAGGGAACCTAAACCGCAATTTAACCAATTATGCATATCATGAAAAGAATATTGTGATTATAATGTAATTTTAACTCTGTAAAAGCTGAGCTAATAAGTAATTACGATAAATTGTAGACTTATCTATGCTAAGTTTATTAGACTTATTGTCTATATATATATATATTGTCTTGCAATTTCTTTGTAGCCATTTAAAAATATTTTATGCGTCTGATGCTTTTTTTTATAAATTAGAGATATGTACAAATTATTTTCCGAAATGTATATGATAATTGCTTTGTAAATATTTTCATATCTAGGCTAGAGATTTATTTAGCTTTTTATGAATATATTTCCTATACTGGAAATAACTATTCTGTTCTTTACTGATCCCATTGTTAGATATTCTTTTATAAAATTCTTGTCATTTATAACTTTAAATCTGAGATTTTTTTTATAAAGAATATAAATGTGTAGTATATATTTTATTTGATATAGAATTTTAATGTAGTTTATATGACATTGATATGTATACACATAAATTTTACATTTCATTGAAATGGACATTAATAAGATACATGTGTAAAATGGCACCAAATTCATTTATCAACAACAAGATTAGTTAACCCCTTAACTGCTAAGGAAAATTTACAAGATTCGCTCCCCGGTGGCACCGGTTTTCACACAGGCGTGTGCAAGTTATGCTGTGTTTCGGTGGCAAAGAAGAGGCACCCTTTTCATTCTAATTGTTTAGTTACACAAAAAGAAAAAACACTGGAAGTGAAAGAATAAACAGTTACAAACTACTCGAAAGCAAACACAAGTAATAACTGTAACGTATGGAGCAAAAGCAACAGCTTCCCCCGTTCCAAGAAATATTCCCCTCTCCAAATCGCCCCTTCTTTGAAATAGATGTAACATCATCACAACATATCTTTTAAACAATGCCAAGGATATTCTATTGCGTTCCAAAGCCATAGGTCTATGCATAGCACTACTACTTTACTGATAGTAGAGAAGCGTATTTCCGAAAGCATATATGTATATACGCCTGGGGCAGTCAACAAGGCGTATATATATGCCCGTGACAGGCAAGGGGTTAATAGTTTTTAAGAAAACTAAATTTTATATGTTTTGTTATTACTGTAAAAAAATTTTTTTTCGCTTTATTTGGAATTATTATTTTACTTCTGTTTCTACTTTTTTCAATGATCCAAATTACATTAAAGCATAAATTTAAAAAGTGGCCTAAATTTTGTAAATAGTGTTATTTGTTTTGCACAATGTTTAAAGCAATTGGTAAATAATACTTGTAGCAGTATGTACTAATTAATTGTATTAAAGAAATTTAATTTCATATCTAATGTAACTTAAATATTTTAAAGATTTATCTGCTTTAAAATTAGCCTTTAATTTTGTCATAGCAAAAATTAATAAATGTTATCAGTCATTAAAGATTATAACTGTATTTTTTAAAACATCTATTAAAATTGATGATTTGTTTTAGGCGATGAAGAATTAGCAGCATTTTTATCTGATGAAATACAAAATGAAAAGAAATCAATGAAAACTAATGCTGCTCCAAAACTTGAAGAATATACATGCAAATTTAACGGAGCAGAAGTGGAATTGACTAAGAAATTAAATGACGAAACGTAATAATTTAATTTTTACCAAAGATACCATTTCTGTATTAAAATTAATGTTTTATTTAAATAATGTTTTTCAAAATGCAAGTTATTTTCCAGTTTGATAGAAAGATATTGATTGCTTACAATTAATTAATAATCAAATTTTATTGATATTTTAAATAAAATTTTTAAACTCCTGTTTTTCAAACATTTTTATAAATGTAAATAATTTTATTTAACACTTTTTATCTTAATTCTAACTTATAAAGTAATCTTATCTTTCATATTATTTTTAAATGAAATGTGAAATAGAGGGTTTTTTTATTTTTTTTTAAAGCAATTTAGCAAAGAACAAATGTTTTTGTCTTCTTGTGAAGAAATCATTTATCTTTATTTACCTACTATTTTTTTTTATGTTTCACTGAATGAAATTTCTTAAAGTTTTATATTTTATAAACTATTTATCTGAAGCAAAGAGTTAAGAAAGTTAAAACAAATTTTCTTCTGCATAGCACATTGCACTTGTATAAATTTGCATTTCAATAGTAAAAGCTATTTCATATATAGTAATTTAAAAGGCCAATACTTTAAATTTGAAATATGTAGATTTGTCCAAAACATAAGAGCTTGTAGAAGGGATGTTCATGTTATTTCATGTCTATTTTTTAAAATGAGGGAAGATCAATTAAGTATATATATATATATTTCTAAAAAATATTCTTCAAGAAGACATGGTGAAGAATAATAGTTGAAAAATTTTACTTGTGGAAACAAAACCTTTTCAAACTAAAAAGTAGTGCATTTATAAGTTTCAGATTGAAAAAAATTCTTAAAAGTAAATGAGAATCGGGGATTAACTGATTAATTTTGTTTAAAAACATTAATTCTTGGTTTTTTAACAAAAAAGGAAATCGTGAAATTATGTATGTCTTCATTCCAAAAGGATATAGCTCCTAATTTTTACTAGCACTATGAAACCAATAACTTAAATAAGGAAAGATTTTTTTTATTTATTTATTTAAATTAAATATCTTTAGACATATCCATTAAGCAAAATTTTCCAAAAAAATATTCAGTTGATAGTTACAGAGGTTATTTATATGGAATTTTTCTGTATTGAATAGAAACATTCATAGGCAGAGTGAATCATTCTTAGTTTTAAACATTTGCATTCAGAAAGGATCGATTTTTATTTTAATATCTTAACTTGCTTTTTTGTTTTTACATGTTCATGATTTGATATTATGCCTATTGTTAGCATGTAAATCCAGTAATTAAAAATAGTAAGATTTTCATTTTAGGATTGTAATCAAAGCAAATGTTAATAATTCAGTTGATTCTGAAGAACCTCCTATGGATCCTAATCAGACTACTGAACAGCCTGAGGCAGAGGTACATTTGTGAACAATACTTTTTAAATAATAAAAATTTATTTATGTCACAAATGATTATTTTTTCAATATTTTTTCTCAACTATTATTAAAAATTAATAATATATAACATTTAAATAAAAGTGCATAATATATAACTGCACTAAAATATTGTATGCCTTCTAAATTAAAAGGCAAATGTTCATAAAAATTTATGTTATTGATTTACCTTTATTCCCTGTTCTTCTCCCCTGCTAGACTTTTGCATTGGATGTTTATTAAGATTGTCACCACTTTTCAATTAGATACCCAAACTTTTAAAATAAAATGGCTATTATTTACATTACTGATTTAGATTTATTGCCCAATTTTTCTACTGTGCTAGATTATACTACATCGGATATCTTTAAGGTGGGCTGCCTGATAAATTAGAAACCAGAGTTTTCATAAAAATGTATATTATTTACATTATTGATTTAGCTTATACACAGTTGTGAGCACTTTGTTGATATTGATGTAAATATTGTAATTTTAAAGTGTTTGTATTGTTTGGATTAATTAAAAATTATTATATATTTATCAAGTACAAATAAAAATAGTGCTTTGATGGGTTATTTTATGTTTGTTTTACAATATGCTCATTTTGCAAAATATGTGAAAAAAGTTTCTAGTCTTTAGTTTTGTAGTTTTTCTGTAGCAAGTAAATATAATGAAGTATTCCATTATTTGAAATCAAAAAGAGCATGTTATTCAAAATTTGAGATAAAGCACAATCAGTATTTTGAAAACCAGATATTGTGCAAAGTGTTGTAATTTATGTTGGCAAGATAAGTGTGCTACAGTTTGCAAGAAAATTGAAAATCATACCAAACACATTCTAGATTGTAGGATTTTACCTAATTTATCATAACAAATCTATTTTAAATTATTTAATTTTCATACCATAAATAGAATGCTTGCTTATCTTTAGAAAGAAATTATGTTATATAAAAAATTTTTCTATGTGTTGGTTCCTTTCCCTTAAAATTTATTTCTAAGCTTGTAATAAGAGAATTAAACTAAGTGAAGTTTTTAATTCTTAATACAATATGTTTTAAAAAAGAGATTAATATTGAAAATTTGAAATCATGATTGAAATGCTAATATTTACATTTTTAACCTATTCTAATTTATTTTTATTATGTTATGTACACTATATGCTCTTTTGATACTATGTGATTTTTTTTTTATTTAGATGAAAGCTAAGCCTGAATTTACAATTGAAATTACAAAAGGGAAAAAGACTTTCAGTTTACTGTGCACATATACAAATGAACTGCCTGATGTAGAACAAGGAGATGAAACTTTTAGTAAGTATAGTTTTCATTGCACTCAATGATCTCAATTCATGCACATTCCAATGTTTGCTGACGTTACATATTTGTGCTTGTTCACGTTTGAATTTAGTAAAGGTCACTAATTTAATTTTCTCTATTTCTTTCTATTCTAATTTAATAGATTCTTTAGTTTTACAAAATTATATTCAATAAAAAATAAAGTGTTAAATATATATGTTTTAAAACTCTTACATGTTTGAATGTACTAAATTATTCTGTCTAGTTGGGGATTTTCATACACAGACTTAAACAAAATGAAATAAAAGTCTGTGTATAACCAGTTAGAAAGAGCACTATTTAAAAGTTTTTGTAGTGCAGATTTCACATTAATATTAGTTTTGTGCCCAAAATATGTTTTCATTTCTGTGTATGTAATATCTTCAGTTTTTAGAAAATCACTAGATGTGCATTTACAATTATTTTTTAGTTCATTAACATATTAAGCTTATCATGGTGGCCTTCAAAAGTTAAGAAACAACAGGTTTTATGCGCCTAATCTACAAATGAATGAACTTCACAAAAAATGATGTTCACAAAACAGGTATGTATTGATTGCAACATAGAAGCTTACACAAGAAAAGCATAAATTATTGAAAACAGTGCAAAAAAAAAAAAAAAAGCAATTTTGCTGGAAAAATTTAACATGAGTATTAATATGGGATATGCCCACTGCTGGCTTGCATGTATAGTGACATCGACTTTCCATTTTGTCAATTAAGTTGCTGATTAGGATTCAGGTCTAAATATCAAGCTGAACATACCATTCACTTCAAACCAGGATCCTCAAGGTATTGTTTACTACAGCTTGATGAGGTCCTGCATCATCCATCAAAATGAAATCATTACCAAATGCACTGGCATATGGGTTAAGAATCTAGTCTTGATATCTCGTACCAGTAACTGTTCTTCCCTTAGAACACATGTGAGTCAGTGTGGCTACCAAGTACCATACCATCCCTGCCTACACCATTATTTCACCACTGCAGTAACTGTTCCTTTCTACAGGGTTGAATTGATGGTATCTGGAATTTCTCATGTAAATCTGATCTTGTCTGTAAAAAATACAGAAGTCCATCATTTCCTGCCCAGGAAATGTATTCTTTTGCCCAAGATGAGAAGGCCCTTCTCTGCCATGTGGTGAAGGGACACACACAACTACTCACCTTGTATATAGAGACCTGCAGGCTGAAGATCCCTTCAAACAATAGTAGTGAATATTGTTTTCCCTGATGCTACAGTGTAATGTGAAACAAGTTTGGAACAGAAATACTTCTCCTTTGGGCCAAAAGAGCTATGAAACAATTGGCCTGGAACATGTCTTCTTCACACAGAAGATTTGGTTTAATATTGATTCCAGATGAATGACCCACTGCAAAACACATTAAGATGCCTATCAGCATGGAACATTTCTATCTATCGGACTAACTGACACCTAAACATATTAAGCAAATGTCTTCTTTCAGACATTATAGGATGCCATTGATTATAGTCTATGAACGTGCTTACAAAAGTTATAAGTGTAATTATGAAAGCCTGATGCTTGCTTATTTTTCTCTCACTTATATATGTCTATTTTTTCTATCAAAAAAGGTGGTAGTTAGCATTTTTTCATGAATTTACCTAAGTTTATATTTTTCATTTATATAAAATATAAATTTTAGTGTCATTTTTTTTATTGCTAACTTTGGAAAACATGTTCTTTAACTTTTGGAAGCAAGTTTATTTACAAATCGATAAAGATTAAAAATGAGCATAAAGTATTGATTCAAAATAAGTAAAATCATTTTTGAAAAGTGGTTAGTGGATGTAAATCATAAGAATTTTAGGTTTTCTAATTTGTTTGTATCAGATTCTATTTTGTTAATTTCTTTGTTTATATATTTATCTATTTTGTAAGTGTAATTGTTATTATAGATGGTAGAAGCACTTCATGTTCTTCCCTTAAAAGGTGAACAGAAAAAAAACCCATCTTATTAATGAAATAAGACTAAATATATAATAATTACTAAAGATTTAGTGACTCTTAAATTTTTATAGAGACTGAAATTATGAATTTAAAGTGCTCTATAATTTTTTATATTTAGGCTCAAATAGCAATGCTCAAAACAATGTTGTCATTGAGATTAAAAGATGAATTTTAGCAGCTAATCCATGGTTTGTGTTACCTTTTTAAATCAAAATTAGTCAGAGGAAATACTAAAATCATTTTATATAAAGTACTTCTCAGATCTGTGCACAATTATTTATCTCAGGCTTGAATGATTACTAAATTCCAGGTAGAATAGCATGAACGAAAAGTTCTGAAATTTGAATTAGTTGAGAGAAATCTTTAGTGCTCTGAATGAAAATGAAGTCTGAAGACATCAATATAGTTTTGAATTGTACAAATTATTTAAAGATATAGACATCAATTTTATTAAAATAAGTCGCATGAAATTTGCAGGCCACATATGCAGAAGGAACCCCTTATCATTAAAATTTAAAATTTTCATTCATTAACCTTTAGAAACTAGAAAAAAGGATAGACCCAGGTTGAGATAGATAGATTGTGTAGAGGGAGATTTTAAGAATCTAAAATTTAATAATTGAAGATCAATTGTCAAAAATAAATTAGAATAAAAGAAAGTTTATGGGAAAGCCTTGGCTCATCAAGGGCTGTTGAGTCAATAGAAGAATTGTTTTTATAGAAATATAATCAAACATTAATTGATTTGGCGTTATCTTAGTGGTGTGGTTTGTGTGCCAGTGATCCTGATAGTTACACAGACGATAGTTTCAGCTTCTGACAGGGAAACCCAATACAGACTTGGTCAAAGGGGCACCAAGTGAAAAAAGAACACTCTGATTTTCCAAAGTTAAAAATTCTGAAAAACCAATAAGCTCTATTAAGAAAAATATACAGTTTATATAATGAAAGCAAAAAGCAATGCAATGGCTCAGACATCTGGAGTGAATTAGTGATAAAAGAGCAACAAAGAAAATATATAGAGGAAAACTGTAGCGTAAAAGAAAGATTGGAAGTCTCAGAAAGAGAATTTGAAAAAGATGAAGATCAAAAATTGGAAGGCGGGTCAACAATCAGAAAAAGTGGAGATGTTTGGTGAAGGAGGTAAAATCACACATGGATTGTTGACCTATGTAGTTGTATTAATAAATAAAAAAAAAAAAAAAGATAAAAAGGATTTTTTTTAATAAATTTATTTATTTTGCTTCAAAATAAGCTATTTTAATTAACAATCGAAACCAAATAAATCTTTGTACTAATTATGAACTCATTAAATGTGACATTATTTGTTTTATTGATTATTTTTGTAATCTTTTAAAGTATGAAATATGAAAACACATGTATTATGGCTCTTTTAATTACTGTATTCAACTTTACTAATTATTGAATTATGCTATAAACAGCTAAGAAGTTAAAAAAAAAAATATGGAAGTTTAAAACTTTGACTAAATTAATGAGAAATAAAAAAGAATTTTTCTAAAAACATCAAAATAGTTATTTTTGCAAATTCAGTTTGTTGTATATTTAATTAATCCATCAAAAAAATATCAAACAAAACTACAAAGAAATGCAATTGCACACAATTTAATTCTATCAAGTTGCTATCTTCATTTTTGCTGTAAGCCAATTGTATTTAAGTGCCCTTGATTACAGCTATTAATTAAAAAATAACATTAAATTTTTTTGCCCTTGGGAGAAATGTATTTTACTTTTAATTCTATTAATTAAGATAATATATTATGTAATGGTGAAATATATTTTTCTAATTTGTAATTTTCAATTAGATGATGCATTCCAAATTTCTGAAATATCTATCTATGAAGGAGAACCAAATGATGGAACTTACGTTGTTTCTGGTGACATTATGGATGGAGTATGTAGTATTTAATATATTTATTAATTTTATTTCTTTAATTCTATTTGAATCATTGATTCAATACAAAAAATTAGTTAAATAAAAAAAAAAAATTCTTTAAAAATTTTCGAACAATTTTTTCAAATATTAAATATTATAATTTATTACTTAATAAAGGCATTTGCTTAGTATTTGAAAGAAAATATCTCAATTTAAACGTTTAATATGCGGAATTCATGTTGTACATTACCCATAGTCACTAGTGATATGAAAAACATGCTTTATGGAAGACAGTTGAGCAGTCCTTAAGATTGAAAGTCTCTAAAAATTTGAAGTAAATCTTCTAGTGTCTATTTTATTCTAAATATTTAGTCCAAATTGTTCATTTTTAAATATCGTCAGTAGAAAATTGTTTATTGAAGAAATCAGACGTAACGAATGGATCAGTCATAAGGTGTCCTGCTCATTCTTTTGATAAAGTAAACAGATCAATTCATTATATTTTTGTTTTTCACTAATCTTTATTGTAACATTTAGCACATTTTAATTTCATCCAATTCTGCTCTTTTAAAAATGTATTTCAAGTCTGTTTCTTTACTGCTCTTTCACAATGTGTTATTAATGTGATCATTGTTTATGTGCATGGAGATGTAAAGTTTAAGTTCATTTACCACAAGGGAAATTTTAAGGATTTGAAAAATCATTTATACAAATGACGATATTGTACTCTCTATGAGTTGACTACAACATCAAACAAATTTTAAAAACTTGTAAATTAAGCATGCTTGCATATTCTCATTCAAAAATAGTCTTGATTCAGTTTTTCAAAAACGGTTAATGTAAGTAAGAGAAAAAGGATAGTTTTTTTGCTACCAAGATATTATTGCTGAATGAAGATTTAATTTGGGTATGATTGCAGCACATTTTTGATGAAACTAAAATTTAAATATTTTATCAATAGTAATTTAATACTCTAAAATTTTATTTTAATAAATAAATGTGAAAATTTAAAAAATTAAATTTGCATGTTAATTTTTTGACAATTTCTGAATTCTATGTCAGTTGATAACTCTAGTATAAAGTAAATACTCTATTTTTCTTAAGATATAAAGTTATGTATATAAAAAAAAAAACTTAGTGTGTAATAAATTTCTTTTTCAGTATTTGTATGATTTATTGATGAACTATTTGGAAGATAGAGGAATCACCAATGCTTTTGCAGATGATATGATTGCATTTTTTACTGCTCATGAACATCAATTATATGTTCATCTTTTACAAGACCTGAAAAATTTTGTTCATAAGTAAATTCATCTAGATTGTTTCACCACATTGTCATAAACATACAATTTATTCTGTATCTATAGTTCAGATAGTGAGATATGTAATAAACAACTTTCTTGTAATAAAAAGATTTGAATCATTTAAGTATTAGTACCTTTATACCTTTAAACTAAAAAACACATAAAAATTATGCATGCCTGAACTGAAATTTTAATTCAAAATGTAAAAACTTTTTATTACTATTACAAAATAATAATAATTTCATTAGAAGTTTAAACACAGCATATTTTATTGTACATGCAAATATAATTTCAAAAGTAAAATATTTATTTCAAGTTAATAATTCTTTACAATATAAAAGAAACTGTTCAAGACTAAAAGAAAAAAAAAATGTTAAAATTCCTTTGTAGCATTGAATTAAGATGCTATATTTCTTAAATGCCAAATTTTCCTAAAAATTCATTAATGAAAAATGTAAATTTCAGAGAAAAAATATTTGTGTTATTGATAAAAAAAATGCCTTGAATATTTATCTAAAATTTCTTTTTTCAGTGATTACAGCATATATTTTCTGAAAATTTGTTAAATGTACAATTATTTATAAATGTTGTAACTAGAACTAATTGAAATGTGATTTAAATATTTATTTTCATGGAATATAATTAAAAACTTCTAATATGCAAATAGAAACACATACATTGTTTAATTTGACTTAACACATATAATATTGTTTATTCACTACAGAAACTACTAATTAGAAATTGATTCTGTAAAAATTAGCAGAAGAAAGCAATTAAGCATAAGGTTTTGCCTTTTATTATCACATATAGCATACAAATTATGTAAAGTTGTCATTTTGAACATTAATAGCTTAACTGAGCAAATTGGGTTTCTCTTCCATTCATTCAATAAATAACTAGCTCCTATGAAATCATTCATTAAATCAATGTCAGAATGTCTCACAACAGGAAGACTTGAAAATTCTTTTGGTAAGGTGCTTTTAAGCCTTCTGTATATTTTAAATTTTGATTGTTGTGTATTCTAAAGAGGTGTTTTAATTGTTTATAAGAAGCATAAAAATAAAATATAAATACATTTTAAAACAATTGAATTCAGATAATTAAATTCTTTTGTATAATATATAAGTTTTCTAGTTCTTATAGAAAAGAAAACTTACAATTTTCCAAAATTTGGAAAGAGATAATATTTATATTAACTAAAAAATAGTATCAATGAATAGTTGTTAGGATTAAGATCCAAGTCAAAACAAAAGAATTAGTTTATAAAGCTCAAGCTTCATTATTAGCAAATAAATTTAAGCAAAAATGTTTATTTTATTTTATTTTTTATTCAGACAAAAGTAACAAAGTATTTACAACAGGTAAACAATATTGTGCAACATATTTAAATAAAAGAATGGCACATTATGTGAATAAATTATAATATTAAACAAATACACATATTTTTAAGTATACAAAACTAACTCAGGTATGTCTGAAAAGATGACTTTTATAAATTGCTTATTTTCAACACTCTAAGAGAGAGATAATATGTATCCCACAGCACAAACAATTTCTAAATAACCAAATATTTAATAGAAAAATGAAATATTTGCTTTAAGATTAATTTTTAGTTGAAGTTTAATATGAAAGTTCCTAATTGAAAAATATATAAATCACACTTTTCAATTACGAATTTTCATATTAAACTTCGAGTATACCTTTAAAGGTTAATTTAGTAACATCAATTTACACATACAATTAATTACAAAAATTGTATTTGATAGAATATGAATGCATTAAAAATCCTTTTTTTATACTAGTCATTACTTTTTTATTTGATAAATTCTTACAAAAAATACCAAAACACAACTTTTTTGGCATGATTTTTTTAAATCTTGATATGCTTAGAGATTCTTAAATATAATCAAAAAATATTTCACTTCACAACAAAACTAATACTGCTTCTGTGCGAGTATGAGAAAACTTGAAAGAATATTTATGTTTAGACATTTTCTCAAAAAATATTCCATGTAAATTTTCAAATATTACATAATAATAATAGGGAGACTTAAATAATATTGGTCAAAAAATTATCAACTATTTTCAAGATAAAGTAATGTTTATTGTTCACATAAAATATAAATCATTAGAGATTTCTTGCATTTAAAAATGATACTAAATATTAAAAAAACACATTTTACTTTTAAGATCATGAATAAACTTTCATTAGACTATCAAAAACTTTTCATTATAAAAACTTTTGCTTTGATTTTATAAAAATTAAGTTTTAAAGTTAAAAAAATTTAAATAAATATTTTTGAGCTTTCAAATTTATTTGTTAGCAAAATATCTTCAGATCATTTCAAATCTCATTTTTAACTGAATTTCATGCGAATAGAAGCTAAGAATATGTATCAATATATTTTAAATATTAAAAATTTATTAATATTCATATTATAAGCCTATTATGATGTTTTTTTAAACTTAAAGCTACTTAGATCTTTAAGTATATTTACAATGTCATCACTATGTATTACATATAGTTTTACATTCTTTAAATCATACACCCAGAAAGCTTGTTTTAGTAAAGCCTATCAAACCTGCAATGTATAGGCAAATTTTGTAAAAGAAAAAATTATTGCTTATCAGTAATGTATTATGTTAAGTTTTTATGCAAATTTATTCCTTTTCACAACATTTGAAAAATAATATAACTTTTTAAAAAAATATTTTTTTTACTTTTAAATGACATCTTTTGTTTTTAAAAAAGAATTAAAAAATGCAAGCATAACAAAAGTTTTTAATACTAAAGAACAATGATTAAGTGTGGTTGAAACTATTTGATCATAAAAACACATATATATTTTTTCCACATTACTTATCTACTGAGCTATAAATAAATATTAAGTTTAAAATGGTTAAATAGGAATGATATCATTTAAAATTACTTTCTAACTTCAAGTTTTCATTTTTGGCACAAAGAACTTGCTATGAAATCTAGAAATAACTACAAGTTTTGTGTGCCACAATCTTAAAATTTTATAGATTCCACTATAATTTTGATTGGATATTTAATGTTAAGTTCATTGACAACTCTAAAAATTAAGTACTAATTTATTTTTTCTCTTTGCATCAAAAAAAAAATTTTTTTTAAGAGAAGTAGCCCTCCATTTTTGTATTTCAAATTCAAAATTTTGCTACATATTTATAAAATGCTCGTAATAACCATGCCAAAATAGTCTCCTGAATTTGAGTGAAAAATGTAATGCCTTTTATAAATAATTCATATTTTAATAACTCCATGCATCATTTTAATTTTAACAAAATTAAATTTGATATGTTGAAAAAATATTAAAATTCAGATTAATTCAACAAATTATTAACCTTGCTACAAATCATTTATTGTAAATTACGAGATTCAGGTTTACTTTTAAAACTACAATGAGTGGATGAAGCAAATTACAAAGTTATACAAGAACACTGATTTAATAAGAAAAAAAATCACCCTCATACTTTTATTTACAATTTTAAACATAGAATTAGAAAAAATTTAATTACCAACAGATAGTTTTCTTTTCAGTTCTCTCTTCTATAGCTATAAAACAGTTTTAATTTATTTTTTAAGTTGCATATTTTGCAGTACATCTAACATACTATGCTGATCATGTACTTATTGTTTTTTAAGTATTAATGCAATTTGTTAAACATCAATAAAACTTAATAGAACATCTTGATACTATAGACCAGAAAGTTCTTTATTGCTGAGATATAAAATTCAACTGAGTGCCAAATTCAATTATCAACTCATTGCTTGTTTCAAAATTTCAAGGCACTGTTTCTGAAGACACATTTTAATTTTTATCCAAAACTATCATAACATTAACAACCAATTATATTGAGTTGTTCGAAACTTTATTATTATTATTTATTTTATTTTTTTGAAAATGAAAAACAATTTTTGCAACTTTTTCTGGTGGAGAATGATTTCATGATCATAAAATTTTGGTCTTTGCTAGCAAAAAACTGATCCAGGTAATTTTTGATCTTTTTATTTGAAGTAAAGGTTTTTCCATCCAAAAAATGTAGTAATGATTGGAACAAATAATAATCTGAAGGTGCCAGATCTGGAGAATATGTTGGGTGTGGCAGTGTATCCCATTCAAGCTATAAAATTATTTTGGCAAGTGACCAAACCTGTATTGGATGATTGTAGTTGTCAGAAAGTGACACTAAATGGTAGATCCTCATGGTCTGACATTGCTTTTACAAGTAAAAAAAATTACCTTTGAACAATAAACAAACCTCTGTAAAGATGTTACTATTATGATAAAATAATAAAGTTACAGCTTTGATGTAGGATCTCCATTGACTTATACTATTAATTTTTATGGTATGAAAAATTTAAATAGGAAACTACAAGTACATGTCTCAACCTTGTAACTTGCATGGTTTACAATTTGACATCAACATCATTTAATCAGGACAAATTAAAGCCAGCAATATCTATTCAAGTCACAACATACTGCTGATTTATATTTTTATAGCAATTATTGCTCTAAGTATAATTTTATTATTTAGTTAAGAAAAATACATTAGACATTAAATCAACATTTTTTACTTATATATTGCAAAAAATGCATTTTTCTCATTGTTTAATTAAAAAATCTTATTGGGAATTTTCCAACAAGTAAATTTATACACAAATAAAATATACATAAGAATATCTGAAATTTATTATAAAAACTATATTTGGGTTAACAGAACCTGCAACAGAACTTTTGATAGTTTATAATCAAAAGAGAAATTTTAAATACAAATTGCACATGAATTTACGAAAAGATTCTATTATGCAATATTTTGAATTGCATCTCTCTCAATAATTCTGCTGGCCAGTTTTCTAGGGCACACTTATAAATTAAGTGTAACAAGAAAAATTAGACTAAATAATTATTCCAGACGATATGACAAATATGATGCACATTTGAATATGTAAATAAATCATTTATTCAAAGTTAGTTTAAGATGATTCTATAGAAATTGCATCAAGAACCAAAAAATTTCAAGGTCAGGAAAATGCTTGTAATGCATCTATGCCAAAAATGTTCTGTTAAATATTGTCAGATTTGGAGTAAATATCAGAACTTAGCATGAAGATGTTTATAATAATTTTGATGGGAGACTTTAATAATATTAATATCTATGCATAAGATATGTTTACCTGTCATTTTAAATGACAATTTATAATTTGAAGAGAGAATTCTTGATTATAGATAAAAATTTAATGGAAAAGTACAAACCTTATTTACGCAAATATAGTATGTAAACCAAATATTTTTAGAAATAAGTAATAAAATATTGAAAAACCTATAAAAAAGGGGAAGGACTTTAACTTCAAAACATATCGGCTAAAAATAATTTTCCATAAATATGAAGTTAAATGCTTTCTATTGTTTATATAAAAATTTTATTACGGGCAAGAGATTTAGCATTTTTAGCTTTATTAGAGAATATTTTTGTATTATTAAATTGGGGAAAAAGAAATATATTTTTTTTTTACATGAACTTTATGTAACTTCTTTTGGATTCGCTTTGTAAAATGATTTAAAACAGCTTTCATGTAGATTTTTAGGCCTTGCGCGTTACAACTGCTGACATGTGGTTAACTTCGATCATTTTTGATATTTTATATACATTTTCGACGATACTGTATCCACATGCGAGGTACATCTCTAACATCAAAAATACCCGAACGGAATCAACGTAACAAAAATTGTACGTAACTGATTGTTACAGTCTTATATAGGACGATAAACACCTTTCACAATTTTAGCCACCTGGCTATCTTTTTCGCCGTTACAAGAGAAAAACGAAAATGTATCAAATTTTCTGTATGTTGTCTTCCATTTATAAAACCTTGTACTCGTAATTGAATTAATCAAACAAAAAAACGCAAGAGGATATTTTAGTGTCAAATGTCACCTTTCCAATGAGCATAAATCTGAAATTGTTTGATAGATACCTCACGAGATATCGATCACTACAGACGTTTACCGAAGAAATAATGGATTACTTTTTCCCCAACCTAATATTTTTTTAATTTAATAAGGAGTTAATACAGAACTCTCTTATGATTTCTATTTGACATATATTTATATTCAAATCATAACATTTTAATTGAATATTGTAGGCAAACAAACTTACAAAAAAAAATAAATAAATAAAAAATGAATGAATGAAATGATTTTAAAGTTTTTTTTTTTTTGTTTCTAACGGGGGGCACATTTGAGTAACTAACCCATTTGCCGCAACAAGGCCGGAAACTGCTACTCACATGCCCGAGCTGGGATTCGAATCCAGGTCCTCCCCATCTGTAGTCAGGTACTCTAACCACCAGACAGGGAGGGCGACTGATTTTAAATTAATGCTTGGCAATTTTGAAAATTTAAAAGGAATGGAATAATCTATTTATTCTTAAATTACATTAAATGCAAAACTAATATATTCTTTAAATAAGCAAAACATTATGGTTCATGATCATGCACACCATGCTATGCTTGATTCATTTTCATATTTGACTTAAAGAGAGGTATTTGGTAAACTGGATCAAGAAGTACAGCCCCAACATTTTAATGAAACTTACTTTTTATTAGTTAGAGGAAATTTTATCTCAATTATTTTTTTGAATGATAATTATAAAAAATGTTGCTAAATAGTAGTACTGGTTTCTTTTTCTTTTGATATAAATCACCCGAGCACAAATAAAGAATTCGTACTGTACTTAAAATTGAAGATGTGATATATGGAAGACAATATAGTAATTTAACCTTCCCTTATTCCTTCAAAATTTATTTCTTTTTTCAATTATTATCAATATATTAAAATGAAAAATTTACTCACATCAATACATATTAAAACAAGTACATTTCCTTCTTATTAAAAGTATATTATACAATTGTTTTATATCATTTAACTCATAAAAATTTTATAGCATGAAATAAATTAGAAAAAAAGATTCAGATACATTAAGGTATTACAACAAACTTCAATTAACTGTAAACAATATACAAGTTCATTTAAATAAATATGATTTATCATATGTAGTCACATGCGAAATCATTAAGTTATAAAAACATTTAATACAACATATATATAAATAAAAGTGAACTTTGGCACAGAAAATTGATGAAGAGCAAAACTGTGTTCATCTCCATTTTCAAAATATTATTCCCAGTTATAACTTGTGATAAGAACTTAAATAAACTGTGATATAGAAATGTTTTAACAATCATAAAAGAAAATTATTAATAAATCAACATTATTCAAATCTTTTGACATACAATTTAACTGTAGAGTTTATTATTGAATTTTCATGTAAAAAAATTCTAGAAAAGAGGAAAGTAAAATCAATGAAGTGAAATGTTTTCATTTAATTTCATTAAACATGTCGAAAATAAATTTAAATATAATGTTAATCAGAAATAGTTAAAAGCCTAGTTTGGATAAAATTACAATTACAGACCCCCCTAATTTTTTTAATTTATATTCCCAATAATATATCACAATTTAATTGCTGAAAGTCATTTAAACTTGAATAGGAAATTTCAACATATACAAAAATTATGACTCAATTAATAAGCTTCATTCACAAATAAAAAATCTAAAGGAAAAATCTCAACAATAAAATTTAATATTTCCATGAATGATATAACCAAAAGCACATACATCACTCAAAACTGATACTTTTTCATGCACTTCATATGCACAAGTAAACTATATATTTTAATAATTTTAAAACTTTTTGTATACAAAAATAATTTTATAAAACATCACATTTTACTCATATTTCCCTCTTATCACAGAAAATTAGAAGATTAATCTAAGTTAATTATAATAGAAAAATTCATGACTTAGTTAATTTCAAGAATCATACTTCAGAAAAAATAAAGTCTTAATAATGAATTTGGGTGAGAATTAATCACATATTTCCAAAATTTACATAATTTTAAAGCTTAAAATTTACAGTAAAATCTTTTAATTATTTAAAACTATAGAACTTTTTTTTAAAAGATAATAATTGACTTTAGCATTTTAATAAATTCACAAGTTAAATCCAATATCTAAATTCAATTAAACCATTAAATAATAAAACTTTGGTGGCATGGAAATTTTTTTACATAGCATATATAGAAAATATGATTTTAAAAAATACTACTGAATTTAACTGATTAAAATTTACACTCATAAATATTTTTTAAGTATAAACTTCAGGATATTTCAAAATTCACTTCCTACACTGTCATCACATATGGCCCATTGGTAGACAACTCATTTCCATTATTTTGTAACTGAGTTACCATAGTTTCTAATTCCCTAAGTCCTTGAGTCGATCTTTCATATTTATGAGCAACTAATTTCCGGTAGAAATGTACTGCAAAGAAGACAAAAATAACAACAACTGGAATAAGTATTATAGAGGCAGCAGCAGCAGCAGGTACACTGTAATCGTAAAATTTTACCCAACAAAGTATGGCGATTTCAGCTAAAAAAAGTAGTATCCCAAAAACTGTTGAACAAGCCCAGGCTGCCTCAATGTAACGATGCATTTTTTCATGAGGAGATTCAGAAACGGCTGCAAGGCCGTGGATACTCGCAACTGCTTCCACATTCGGCAAAATGCAAGTTGATATCATCAGTGCAAGCAGATGAACTGCAACTAAAAGAGTTGTGCATATGCTAAATGCTATTAACAATCCTGTAGGTACTTTATTGGATAACTGCACTTCTACCATTGCAACCTAGAAAAAGTAATATCAGTTACACATTTAAAAGCATATACTAATATACACATATCAATAATTTTAATAAATGTTTCATAAAAATTGAAATTTTTCTTTAAGCATTTCAAAATATTAATTTTTGACAGTTTAAGAAGCAGTATCAAAATTTTTGTTTAAAACAATTAAAAATCCAACACAATGACATATAACGTAAAAATTATTTCTTAAACAATATCATATTCAAAATATATTTATTATTATTCAAACAACTATTTATGTAAAGTTGCTTAAAAAGGGATGAACATTAAATATGTATTGTTATGAAAAATATCAATGAAAAAAAATAAATTTTTGTTTTAATTTCTATTTTACTAATCAATGTAAATATTAACTTTATTACTTTGTTATAACAAAATAATATAAATTACTTAATAACATTAATAACAAAGTAATCTTATTCAGTACTACATTAAATAAATTGAATAGTGCCATCAAATGAACAACATAACTACAAAACAAACATAAATGCTCCCTTTTTATTTTATAAGATCTTGATTTTAATTTTGAAAACAGTTGCAATCCATTGCTGACATTGTTCGAGGATAAAAAGATGATCTAGTGTAAGCAAAAGAGAGCCTCAATAATGCTGTTGTTTAGTATGTGATTTTTTTGGTTAGACTATGCTTTAGGGTGCCCCTTTGATTCCCGCCAAGTAGTGATCGCGATTGATCGCCAAGCGAGGTAAAACCCAATTGTATTATGATTACAACAGAGCAACTAAATGTTCTCTGCAAAAAAAAAAAAAAAAAAAAATCACCAATAAAATCGATAGCCAAACAAAAATCGCCATGTTTGCCAAGAGGGCACCGTAAAATATAGTTTTACCGATTTGTTTTTGTATTAAATAATTTTTTTATTTTAAGTTTCTAGTGTTACTTTCACTATAATAATAAACTAAATATGTTTAAGTATACGTATTGACATAGTCATAATTCCAAAGCTTTATTAGTAAAAATGCAATTAGCACTAGTAAGTCTCTTACTATTTAAAAATATTAAGAATTTGCTTATAACTGGTGAAAAAATTGGCAAACTTTTAACACTTCAAAAAACTTTTATTAACTTTAAGCAAAGCACTACGAAATGTAAATTATTGATAGTAACATAATCTAACAATGATTTGTAACATAGATTGTATACTTCACATCTCAAAATTACAGAATGCATATATATTATCAAAATTACGAAATAACCAAAATTAGGGAATCAATTTTTTTGGTGTTCAAATTCAATGAATTGCAAAGAAATGAAATAAAAAGTAAAAACCATTATTTTGAAATATGACAGATGCATAGATTAATCATTAGTTATCATTTGCTTTTAAGTTCTTACAAAAATGCTAATTAAGAAATTGCTTCCGAGTATAATATTAGCTTCCTATGAGTTAACTCATGAACTTTGTAATACAGCAGAGCAATCAGATTTTAATTTCTCATGATTGTAAACTTTCTATTCATAAAATGAAATATTCTTATACAGTTTACAAGAAATATTTCAGCAATATTCAAATTTATGGTAAAAAGTAAAGGGAGAGTTGTGTCAACGGATTATGATTTTTTACCATAGCAAAGCCGGATAAGAGAGCAGATGTTCTACTGGAAGCCTTCAATTTTGCTCTTGCTAAATGTAAACGACGCCAAGATAACGCGTTCACATTATTTTCTGGTTTTGACATCTCTCTCATCAAAGACTGCAACATCCAGTCCGAGACAACATTATTGCGGGAAGCATCTGGTCCAAAAAGTTCAACATTAGAATAAAAATGCATGAATGGCAGAATTTATTTTAATAATCAGAAAATATGAAACACATAAGTAACACGACGTTCCATGCTTTGATATCTGAATTGTTATTATCCACTTCCCATAATATATTTTAAACAGCGAATTTATAGTACGAGCATGACTTGAAGCCTAAAATAAAGCAGAGAGCTGTCAATTCTTATCGCTGTAAACAAAGGAACATCACTTTCAACTTATAATTTATTTATTTTTTTTTCCTTCTAAAATCTACAATATGATTTTATTTTGGGGATATTTTTAATCGATTAATCAATATAAAATTAAAATTGTTATAAAATATAATTCTAATCAAATAATAGCAAATTAAGAAAAAGTGAATATTAAATATATGATCACGGCGTATAATTTAAGACAATTGATTAGCCAAAAGGAAATTTAATAAAAATTTTATTGAAATTGCCTAAAAAATATATGTATAGATATTTGAAATTTTATAAGCAGTGATTCAAAGACCAATCAGAGCTTGAAATTTGATAAATAGGCTGGTACTAACTTAAGTTCCACCTATTAATCTCAAACCACATTAATAATTTCCAACATTTCTGAGAACTAATATGACGTTTATTCTATTGAGAATTTTTTATGATTGGAACAAACAACCAAAGAAATTCACTTTTATAAATAAGAAACTATTTATTAGAATTTTACAGTTTAATGATTGATAAAATAAGCTTAAATTAATAGCCAATTAATACATGAATTTACTAAAATGTCTACAATATGTAGTGACTCCCAGATAGAGCGTTTGATTTCAAGCAATTAAACTTCGGCTGCTAGTTTCTATCAAAGCCTCCTAGAAAAAGAAGGAGGCTCTTTCTAGGAGGCTCTGTTTCTATCCGTCACCAGTGGCGTCATACATTGTTTCATTTGTTATTATAGTTAATGTATGATTTGTCTAAAGTAGTATTAGTAGATAATTATACATTTAGGACTGCAAAGTGTGAGATCACAAGCTGCATGTGGCCAGCGAGTCTAATTTTGCAAAGCCTTGTTCTACTAAGTCAAATTTTTTTCCGGTTCATCTCAAGAATGCTCCAAGAACTGGAAAAAATTTTTCCGTTGGAAAAAAGATAAGGTAATCTAGCACGTTATTAAAAATTATTGGCTGCATTCAAATATATTTTTAGCATTGGTGATTGTCCGGGGAACAACATTCCCTATAAAAAGCTATTTTCTCAGAAGAAAATAACCTTTTTATTTTTTCTTTCACCCAAAAATTATGCTTTCTTTCAATAAAATAAATGTTTTTTTTTTTTTTTAAAAAAAGGTCATTTTTTGTCAATAGCCTAATAAGTCTGCCATTTATATACCCTTCATACAAGCAATTCTTCAGCAACAAAATCCTATCATGAACTATCCTTTAATTTTTTTTGATTAATGTAAATAAACTACTGGCTATTAAAATTACTGCACCCTAAAGAAATGCAAGTCCGTCCAGTCCTTCGTCCCTTCAATGGGTTGATAAAACAGATACCAAGCATGATTAGGAACTAAACATTGGAGATTTCGCGTTAGGTTGTCCACCTAACCGGGACATAGGCTCCACATCCTAGGGTCCTTAGTAGAAAAAAAAATAGATATGGGCACTGATGGCCTTTGCCTCCATATAGGTTGTCATCCACTGAGCTTAGTTTTAAAAAGAAACTTCAACTACAAGATTATATTTATTGAGAAAAAATATTATATTAGAATATTATACAATATTACATATTCAAGAAATATCCAATAATTAATTTTTTTAATCAATTTAAAGAACAATCACTTCTGGTAGTAATAATAGCATCTAAGCATGAATTTTGAATTGCGTTTGTATGACTAACACAGGTACAGCTCTGTATGCCACTTCAATACGATTTGATAGTTCATCAGTAGTAAATGTTGCATGATGAAAAGCTAGCTCCTCTCTCGAAAACCTTAAACAGGAGATTTCTATTGATGAAATCTCTTATGATCATGCTAGCTAGGTCACAGTGAAACAATTTTTGTATCAAGTGTTGAAGTTTCTTTTCACATAATATTGATAATAAATTTCACATAATATTGATAATAAGTTTCACATAATATTGATAATAAGTTTCACATAATACTATAATAAGTTTCCCCCAATACTTATAACAAGCTGTCTTGCATTATCTTATTGAAACTCAAACATTTTGTTGGTCTTGAATAAAGGTTGGACCTATGATCTTAAATACAACAGAAAAGTAAGTGCTATTGTTTTAGTTCTGTTTATACAAACAAGAGGGGAAAAACATAGGACCAGACTCTGTAGAACTCTCTCATCACTCTAAGTAATTGCAAACTATTGGAATGTAGAATGTGCGCTGGCATTGTGTGGCTTCTTCATGATATCGCTAAAGATAGCTGTGACTATTATGATGATTTAGTGACGTTCCTGTCTGTGATATTGAACTGCATGTACATGAAGGAAATTTTTTGAGCTTAAAGTCCATGATCTACAAATAGTGCTGACATGTATATACAGGCACTTGTCATTCAAATGATACAATGTCTTGAATTAAGCCCTTTGCGTGTCCTTATGATCCACTAAAGTCTATGTTTATTTTTATTTTTGCAATGCATATATCTTCTCACTAATTAATGATAGTGGTTACGTAAGTATGACTCTTCGTGTGTAACGTAGAAGTAGCTCTCCATACGACCACCCTGAACCTAACGATTCCTAATTTTGCATGTAGTCATGGGATCTTTCGAATAAATCATGATAATGTAAAAATTTTATTAGTACTTTCTGGTTATTATTCGTTTTATTCAATTAAAAATGAGTGCTCTTATAGGACTAAAGATAATGTAAATAAGTGGCTAAATATGTGCTTCATTACTTTGAACTAAAAAAACTTTGACCCACTTTTAAACCTAATTTTGCATACAAGGTCCAATTAAACCGAGAACTTCAATTTAAAGTGGATTTCAATCTTTTATTAAAAAATCAAAATGTGAAAGAAACTTGTTGAAGAAAAGATTTCTAATCATTCGACTGCGATCTCGAAATCACTGTTTATGAAATTAAACGGATGGTTTCGTCTGAGGGTATCTCTTATGTGTTATGTTTAAGTAAAATAATTATTAATGATCATAAATATTTGTAAGGATTATAATACATTTATGAAAAAATATATTTTAGCATTTGATACATCACGTTTAATCTACCTCATTTGTATCATTATTGATAAGAAATATTGATGATTAGAATGGAGCTATTTGATTGGTTAAAACATTCAGTTTATCAAAGTTAAAATAAATGAATTCTAATTGTAATGCAATTTTTAATGAGTTATTGAAAAATATTTTTCCTAAAATATTGTGAATAAATATAGTTATGTAAGAAAGAACACAATTGAAAAGTTATTACAAAGAAATCTGTTTTGATGCCTTATGTATTCCTTAATCCACGTGTTATTGCTATTAATAATTCTTAAAATTTTTAATCATCTCAGGAAACGAAAGTTTGTAGACACACGTACTCATCTTTACACAAAAATTGTTTGAGAGCAGTTTAAATATCAGCAGTTAATCATTAAAGAAATGGTAAGTTATCACTTTAATAATTTAGAGGATTTTAAAGCTACATGGTTTGAGAGTAATAGGGCGGAGCTATCTGTGTGATTTCGCTGTCTGTAGACAACCAAAAGTCTTTTTCTTTGTATTCTACAATTCCACTACAAAATAGCAAACTTATTATGCCTCACTGTTTTCATTGATCGAGACATTATGTTGATATGTCGATTTGAGCTCTGAATATTTAAAATTTATTCTAATTGTATAAATAGAAGTGCAATTAAATAATAAAGACTTGTAATGGGATTAGAAAGTGACGAAGAAAACTCTCGTAATTTGGTAAGTAAGGTCTTACACTATTAAAACCAACACCTTGTGTTTCCTGTCTTGTAACAGTTTTGTTCTCGTGAATTGTTGAATTTATTAATTTTTGTTCTGCGTTTCTCTGGTTTAAAGCAACACAATCTATATATGATTTCTTTAATC
>JAPDSC010073447.1:0-27422 GCA_026290005.1 Latrodectus geometricus | reverse complement strand
TTATTTTCCTCTTGATAGAATAAGCTATCAATAATTATGCTGTGAAAATTTAAATATGAGTTTGCAAAACCATAAAATTCAAGAGCAATACTCTGTTAAATGAAAAACATAAGGTTCTTAATAGCGTTAATTGCAAAATGTTTTATAAGCAAATATTTGTGTTGCTAAATGCGTTTTTGTAAAATATAAGCTTAGGAAAAAAAATTTTTAAATTTTTTTTGTAAAAAAAAAGAATTTTATTTTGATCACATATAATTTAAAACCTTAGATCCATCATATTTTAATAGCATTTTATAAACATTAAAATGAGTTTGGTCGAAATCAAATGCTGTTTATGGCTCTATAAGCTGGTTCTATTCTAGCTCAATAAGCTAAATATCCAGAAATCTTTAACTATTCGTTAAACGAAAGACGTTTTTTTTTTAAAAAAAAAAAAAAGCTAAAAGTAACCAACGCAAATAATAAAGATGACAATATCAAAAAATATCGAGTATCCTAAAAAACGATGAATAAAAATATATTTAAAGTCTGAACAGTAAAAAACGCTAAACATTCGATCACACACACACGCCCAATAATCATAATAAAATTTACTTATACTCAATCACCTCTTAGTTCTGTTAATATTATTGATTGAAATCAAAAATAAAAACATTTCATTAGTACATAATTTATTGAAGAACTAAAGTTAAAAAACTGTTTCCACAATTACAAAAACTTTACCAATGTTACCAAAAACAAAAAGTTAAAAATGGTTGAATTTATGATGAAATATAAACTGCTATCTTTAAAAGTATTTTGTCAAAAGTATACATTTGTTTCATTGTAGAATAAATATTTTCAATACTATGTTCCACCATTAAATAATTTATTCTAAAACTATTATTCCAAAACTTTACCAAACTCTTTTGCATTTCAATATATTCTGTATACTATTGATAATTTTTCTTTACAAATGGAACTGGTATATATTGTGTGTCCTAAATGTTAGATACAGTTCACCAGATATTTCGAACTTACGTTTTAGAACGAACTTTATAGTCATCCCCCATTTTCTCCATAAGCTAAAAGCTAAATACCCAGAAATCTACCAAATACCAGATCTGTCATATTATTATTAGGAATATATATTTAAACTATGTCCTTGATTAGGTTTAGACGAGAGTTGTTAATAGTTATCTGTTAATTATAATAATTTTTCAAAGATATGATTCTTGGCCAAATTTAATTAAATTTTTTTGTTTGATTTAATAACATTTTTCCTATGAATAAAATCTTTAATAGATATTTCATGGTTTCTTCAAGATTTGTTCCATAGACAACTTGAAACGCCCACTGAAGAAAGATTTCCAACTAAATTAATAATTTTATTAAATTGTCTTTAAACTTATATTTTCGTTTACCCTTTACATAGAAATTTCAGTATAATTTCGAGATTTGATAAATAGAGGAGTAATCTGATTGAAAAATACAGATAGTCATACATAGATTGCAGTGATGTGGTTTAGAATATTGAAAGCTACTGTAACTTTTCAAAATCTATCTACGTCTTGTTGTATCTTATACCATTTTGTATTTTTATCTAATCAACATTTCTGCATGTAAAATGAATTTGTTAAAGCTATAAAAAATGTCAATAGTAATGATAAGGCAGTACTTTCAATATAATAAATTTCAAGAATATTTTTAATTTGAAAGAAAATTATTTTCTATTTTGTTAAAATCAAAGATGTTAGTAGTTGTGATAATGAAGCTTGATGATATTATGTCATATAAATGTCACTAAGCTTGATATCAATTTTGAAGGAATGTACATATATAAGTCATCAAACAATAAACTTCCTTAACCTGATTTATTGAAATTAACCTCTTTTCTTTCATTTACCATAAAAATAAATGCAAAATATGTATAAAAAAAATGAAAACAGCTTCGCGATAATATCTTCGTTGTGTATTGGTATAGGAGACTGCGAAAAAGTTTCATGTAATTTGAAATCATCTGCAAAGTAGTTTCCCAGTTTAGAATGAATTAGTTTTAAAACTTACTATATAGCCAGTAAGGTAAAGTAATATGTGTTTCGAATTTTTCATTAAAAAAAAAAAAAACATGGTTTCTACTTTTATAATGCTAGGAAAAACTGCATGTTAATGAAAGGTGAAGGGTAGACTCACACTATTGTAATCAAAAAGATTTGGAATGATGGTATAAAATCACAAAAATCATCAAATGAAACTTATAAATTTAAACTTTGAAATTACTTTCTTTGGAATCAAAGCACTTTTGCCAATCATTAAATCATGTTTTAACCCTTCTTTGCATGATTTTTTCTTTATTGGCGAAATAAATCAAGATGATGTAATTCATGTTCAAAATTAAAGGAAAAATGGTTAAAAAAAATCTTAGTATATATTTGTAGTATAAATTTAGCAAAAAACAATAAGCTAAAAATTTCCATCATCATCCAAAGTTAGATCATTAGCTTAGTACTAAATAGAAATAAAGAGGAAAATAACAGAAACACGTGTTACAAAACTTTCTTCCACTCATTTTCAATTTTTTAGCAATAGAAACTCTAATATAATAGAACAAAATTATAAACGAAATCATACGTTTATTGCAACTACAACAAACAGCGGAATGAGACAACTTTAAGCTCGTTTCACAGATAATGACACTTGTTTATTTTTGACAGCTATGTTTCTTTTTATGCAATGGACATTAAAAAGGTATCCAAACACTGTCAACTTAAAGTGAACCTGTTCTTTTATATAATTTTTGGGCATTATAGGTTATGATGGAAATTTCCACCATTATGCAAAGAAGGGTTAAAATCGCTTTTTTATTACATTTTAGAGTTCATAGAGAAATTTATTTTACTGAATTATTGACCTCAAAACTTTTTTTTAATGGTGGGCACTGGGTGATTAGCCCTTCACCATAGTAAGGCCGGGAACTGTTACTCACTTATCGTTACCCGGTGAGTATCTGTGAACCAAGTCACCGAGGCGGGGTAGCGTTACCGACGTCATACCACCACAAACCCATTTATAAGGTGGGTCACATTCGGTCATCAACGCACAAGAAAAGGCAAAGAAACACAGGGAGATAGAAAGCACTTAAACCCAAACCGGGATCAAAACCCATGACCAACAGCCCTAGAGTCAGGAACGCTAACCACTCAGCCATCAGCCTGCCTGAACTCAAAATAAACACCACCAAGAAACAATTTCATTTGGCAGTAAGATAAGGTTACACGTTGCAAAATCAATAGAATATGAGACTATCAACCAGTATGTTTTGAATATTTCGTGAAAAATTTATGAATGATGTATGAAGTATGTGAAAATGCATATCTTGTGCAAAAGCCATAAGTTTTCTCACCATATTTCTGCTGATTTCCGACGTTTCCTTTGGGAGACTACAGACCGCTTAAATAATTTTTACTATCCAGCAATGATCATTCATAATACATAACTCTATTAAAATGCATGAAATCGATTAACATTGCCTTAATTTTTGAGCAATTTGATGCGATCTTTGCGGTTCTCCTTCACTTTTCAAGTGTTTTTCTTTTGATAATGAACTATTTCATTATTAAAAGCATAAAACTAAAACTTATCTTTACTAATAATATACTTTATAAAAAAAATTGGCTTTGTGTGCGTGTGGAGGAGTCACTTGGGACACTTGAAAAGTTGTTTTTACTAAGCATATTTGAGGTGCTTCATATAACTCAAGCGTCGACGCATTAAAATCTTATCTTTTGGAATTGTTGGCCAGAAAGAAAAATGACGTATGTATTCGTAGAGTAATATCTCTTACTGTCAACTGACAGTCATCTATGACTAATTCTCTGACTTGATCAATTTTTTATTATTTAAAGAAATAGTTTGCCAGCTTATGTTCCTCTAAAAATTCTCTACCTTTTTTAAAATTTTTATGCTAATAAAATACTTTCTTTCAATATGTCCGTAGGAGCTATTTGTAACAGTTCAAACTGTTTTAGGATGAAATTTTATTGGGGAAACCAATATAAAATGTGTTCTTTGCCTAATAATATTCATTTTTTAGTGGAAAATCGACGATATATAAATTTTTATTTTTTGCTGCTAATTTGCATTAAATAGAATTTTAGAGAATTTTAAAGAAAGCATTCTTGATACATTTTTCATAGAGTAGTAACATAGTCAAAAATATCCTTATTAAGATATTTTATGAAACACAAGTTCATTCGCAAATGCTACAGAATGGAATTGTCATCAATAATTATTTCTAACACTTTAAAATTAAAGAAAAAAACTTCCCTTATCATCTAAAATAATTTACAGAACAAAATCTGTTTAATTATCAAAATGTAACACTTATTTTTCGAAAGTATGTAATTGTTTTCGAAAAATAAGAGTTTTCGAAAAAAATTGTTTGTAAAACTTATTTTACTTTAAAATTTATATTAATAGATTAGCCGCCCAACCTGTCTAGTGGTTAGCCTAACTGATTACGGATGGGGAGGACCTGGGTTCGAATCCCAGCTCGGGTATGGATGTACTTTCTCTCTGTTTCTTGTCCTTTCCTCAGATGATGGATGAATGTGGCCCTTCCTATAAACGGGTTTGTGGTGGTGTTGCGTGGGCGATGCTACTCGCGCCCCCGTGACTTGATTCCCAGGTGCCCACTGGGTAACGATAAATTGAGTGGCAATGTTGCGGCAAATGTGCTAATGTACTTACTTGCTCAAGGGTGCTCGCCATTAGAAATAAAAGAAAATATTATTAAAGAAAATAAATACTAATTATTCTGATTTTTTTATAAATTTTTGAAATCAAATATCAAGTGACAAGAGATATATTATATTTTTTCATAAGTGGCATTTTGAAAAGTTACTTTATTAAGAAGACGAGGAAAAATAAAATCTAGAATAGAAGAGGAAGTTCATCATAATCTTTGAATTCCTTATAAATATATGCTAAACAACGTTTTAAGAAAATGAGATATAAACATTTATTTGCTTCTTACGTATTTTTTGACATTTATTTATGTAAGATTACTATTTTGTTTACTATTATGTAGATTTACATGCATAAATTATTGATGTAAAAAGTACTTCCTAATACCTGTAATGCTTTAAACTTTTGGAAAGTCATTTCTCTTGTAATTTTCTATGCCTTTTGATTACATCATGTAAAATAGTTGAATGACACATCAAAACAAATACTTATCGAACAGGCATAATAAGTAAAAGTATGATTTGTTTGAATTATGTTTTGCAAAAATAATATTTACATTTTAACCAAGAAGAAGTTAAAATAAAAAATTTATGATAATTTTCGAAAAACAGCATAGCGCAATCATGAGTCAGTAAATGATCAATTATCGATATAAATGAGAATTAAAATTCATTTTCACTCATAAATTTCTTCATGACGTTAATTAGAAATCACACTGAAGAGAAGTAAATACTAATCACCATTGTTCGCTAGCCGAGTGTTTTCAAAATTGCATCCAAATACTTTGTGATGATTTCCGGAATGATAATCATAAGTATTCCATTACTTAAATCCTCTCAGATGACAGCAATAATTTTGAGGTAAATAATATTCATTAAAAAATTAGCTATCTTAAATACATTTTTATAGCTTATCTAAATTTAAAAAATTATCTTCATTTAAAAAATGAGTTATCTTAAATACATTTTTTTGTTACTGTCTTCGGTCCTTGCAACTTGATGGCTTTGACCGATCCCATACTTCTGAAGAAAACGGCATGCATGACTTTTTTCAATGCGCGTTGTTTTTTTTCCATTGTTGGCGTGGGATCATCTTCAAAGACCCATATTTTGCTTTCTTGACGTGTTGGAACGTCAAAAAACGGTTTGTACGTTTCATCACCTGTTACAATTTTAGAAATGATGCGGTGGCCACCATCATTTAGCAATTTAAGAGTTTCTTTACTGATTCTGATACGCTCCTCTTTTTGGTGCTCAGTTACATTATGGGGAACCCAACGGAAAACTATTTTTTTCATATGTAATTCTTCATGAATGATTTTGTGTATGGCTGCGGATCCAATGTTAAGTTCCTTCTGTATCATTTGATAGGTACAGCGATTATCATGCATTAACATTTTTCGTATGGCAGACACATTATCCGGGATTACTGCCGACGACGGCCTTCCTGTGTGTTTTTTATCCTGAAGAAAATTGCGACCTCTACTAAATTCTCTAAACCAGTGATTCTCAACCTGTGGGGCGCGCCCCCCTAGGGGGGTGCGAGAACACTAATGGGGGGGCGAGCATATCCAAGAGAAAATGTTATTTAAAAAGATTGATTAATTGACTAAAAGGAAAGAACACACACACACACATACAAAACAAAATACATTTCGACATATTTAATAATTAACTTATTAAATTAAAACAACTTACTAAATTAAAAACAAATTTAATAATTATTAGTGACTTCCTTGGGCCTGTCTTTCAGAGCAAAGTTTTTCGAAGGAGGGTTTAATATTAGAAATAGACACTCTCAGTTCTTTTTTCTATATTTAGCTGAGATCTATATTTTGTCTTCAAAGAAGCCACCGCAGAAAATCCAGTTTCACAAAGGTAAGATGTTGAAAATGGTAGTAGAATGCGAAATGCCCTTGTTTTTAGTGCAGAAAAATCATCATCCACTCCTGCCCAAAATTCAAAGAGTGATTTATTACTAAATTGTCTTTTGGTTTCGCCGCTTGCCGTGAAGTCTATGAAGGTTTCTTCCTCTTCGATTGAGAGTCCTTCAGGAGTATTTTGAAATGGATCCCTCACCCACTTGTAACTTGATATCAGTTTGTCGTCAGCAAGAAAGTACTTTTTAAAATTCTTTGCTAGCTTTGCTAAATGATTTTCAATGGTTACAAAAACAACTTTTACATGTTGTTCTTCAGCCTTGTAAGTTTTAATACAATCATTCAAATTTGCAAACATTGTTAAGTTTTCTTGCTTTAAATTTCTGCTCCACAATTCCAATTTCCTACAAAAAGCATTAACTTTATCACTCGTATCCAATATATGTGTATTTGCTCCTTGCAGTTGAAGATTCAAGTTATTTAATTTCTCGAATATGTCGACCATGTAGCTCAATTTCAACACAAATAAACTATCGCGGAAATTCTCAGCTTCCAGTCTGTTTTCCTCTTCTAGGAAAACGGCGATTTCTTCTCTTAATTCATAAACACGTTGCAAAAATTTCCCTCGTGATAACCATCTTGCCTCGCAATAAAATAGTAACGCTGAATGTACTGCACCCATGTCTTTACAAAGTGCGGAAAAGATTCTTGATTTCAGGGGTCTCATTTTTATATAATTTACTACGGTTACAACCGTAGTTAACACAATATTCAAATCAGGACTCATTTCTTTGGAAGCCAAAGCTTCTCTGTAGATCATGCAATGTGTCCAGACGCACTGTGGGGATTTTTGTTTCACAAATGCTTGAATACTTTGGAATCTTCCTGACATAGAACGAGCACCATCCGTGCATATTCCGACGCAATTTTTCCATTCTATGTTTGCCTCGTTCATAATATCATTTAAGATAGCAAATAAAGCGAGTGCTGTTGCTTTAAGTTCTATTGGTTTGCAAAAAAGTAATTCTTCTACTACTGACAAATCATCACAAAATCTAACATAGGCAATGAAATGAGCATCTTTATTACTATCTGTTGCCTCATCAAGTTGTATTGAAAACAATTTGTAACTCAACTTCGACAAAAGCTGACACTCTACATCTTCAGCTATATCAGCAATTCGACGGGCAACAGTATCATTTGAAAGAGGTATAGACTGCATTTGTTTTGAAAAATCATCTCCAAACATAATTTCTACAATATCAATCGCGGCTGGCAAAATAAGCTCTTCTCCAATGGTGTGAGGCTTTTTACATCTGGCTATTTTATATGAAACTTTGTAAGAGGCAATTAAACCTTTTTCATTCACAGACAAAGTTTTTTTAAACAATGATTTTTGCTTTTCATATGATTTTAATTTTAATTCGAAGAATTCTCTGGGTTTGTTTACGTACGCACTATGAAGCGTTTCCAAATGTCGTTTAAGTTTATTAGGTTTCAGGCTGTCTGCCGCCAACATTTTTGAGCAAATGATACACAGGGGCATTTCTTCTTCATTTACTTCAGTACTAGTGAACCCAAAATTTAAGTATTCTTGAGAATATTTTCTTGATTTTATTTTCGGAACCACGCTCATCTGTGTACTTCTTGATGCTTGTCTATCGTCTAATGCTCGCTTACGCCCTCTTAAAAAATTATCCATGATTCTGCATAAGTCTGCTGCCGTAAATATTTAATACGGTGAATTGCAATTACACGAAAATATATATAATATACACATTCAGAATAGATTCAATAGGGATAGAAGGATCGACTCGAATGAGATTGTCTGGAATTGAAATTGGCGTCATAGAGCTTTCTACTTCTCCCTATGAGAAAACATTTGTTCACATCTGCGCACACTTCTAGCTTAATTTTTTTCTGACTAGACAAATTCCAGACAAATCGAAACTTCTCGCAAAACCGTGAGAATGCCCGACATGGCGGGACGCAAGAGCAATAAAAAAGCATAGGATTCTTGTTTTTTCAATGCTGAGGATCGGTGTTGCAAAATGTCAATAAATTTCGGTATTCTTGGTAATTTGTAAAGTTTAAAATTAAGGTTGTAGTGTAGGTTTAGCGCCAAAATACTCAAAATACATTATTATTGTATATATTTTATTGTATGCGGTGGGGAGGGGGGGCGCGATGAAAATTATGATTGAAAATTGGGCCTTGAATACTAAAAGGTTGAGAAACACTGCTCTAAACCATCTGAATACAATAGCACGAGCTGGAGATTCAGCACCAAATACTAACTGCAACCGTTGAACACATTCTTTTTCATTTAATCCTTCTTTAAAATCGTAGAAAATCATAGCTCGAAAATGTTCTCGCGTCAACTCCTTTTTCTCTTGTGTTTAAAATTTATCCTACTCTATACAAGTTGAAGTAAGTCAGTAAAAAATCGTCTTCTGTGTTAAAATACTTTGCATTTTAAAATTAAACCGTTATTTTTATTTTGTAAATTCTCATCTGCGCGTTTCTCAAAAATTTCAGAGTTACCCTCGTATACATTTTTACCTTATCTTAATTTAAAAAATTAGCTATCTTAAATACATTTTTTATTTGAATCTCTTGATAAATAAATGGGTGTGACTGTTTTCTTAGAATCATCTATTTTTTAATAGAAATGTGGTCAAAAATTGATATAAAAGTTATAATTTAACAAAATTAAACTATATCATACAGTAGGTTAAAAATATTAATTATTTATTTACATAATTTTTATGCAATTATATAGCACAAAATCAATATAATTGAAAATGATTGATAAGACAGAAGTTTTTTTACATGTTATTGCGACAAATTCCCTGTGTTTTGTGCTATAAAATCTGATGGAATTTCTAACTAAAAGAATTTTCCGTGAGCAACAAAAAATTATCTGATCATTTAATTAGGATTAAAATGTTTCATTGGAGCACTACTTAATACTAAGATTAAAACGTCTGAGATTTACAGATTGAGAATCACTGATTCAAAACCATAGAAAAATGCTAAATAGTGATACTCCAATGTTCACATTGAATTTTATTCCTTATTATTGATATACAAAATAAATTTAGAAAGTTTTCACGAGTAAAAAATTATGAGATTCTACATAAGATTCGTATATCTCAGAGTTTTTAATATACTTGATACATTATTTTTTATTTATAATCGCTCTCTCTCTTCCTCTCAATAATTTACTTCTCAGCCTTAATAATCTCGTGAGCTGGTACGTATGCGCTGTGAACAAATAACAATCCTTAATCTTCATTGGACTAAAAATTGATTGTTACTTAGTTTTAAGAAGCTTAACCTCAACATATTCTTTGCAGTTCATATTTTTTATAAATAAATCAGAAAAAATTGTAAGATTTAATTAATTTAATAAATTTTTATCCTTACCAATTATGTAATTGGCCAATTTCAAATCAATAAGTCTTTTATCGGCTAAGAATGAAATATGTTTATCTTATTCTAATGCAATAATAACATTGTAACTAGATTACTTTGTAGCAATACAGTAGATAGTCTTAGCAACAATTAGTGGTGTGACAAAGCAGCAAATATGGAAAACTCTCAAGCAGCCACCAAGCAGAGGTGGGCTACAACAGGCAAAAGCACAATATACATCTCCCACTGTTCAACAGGAGATGGGATAGAACCCAGGCCTTATATTTCCTATATTATTGCTCTACCACTAATCTATGTTTATCCTAAAAAAAAAACAGATTTGACATAATTTTGTTTGCCAAATATTATTGATTTATTTAAATAAACATTTTATTTCCTTTTAATATTTTACATTGTTAAAATTTCTTGCTTAAGTTTCAAGTAATAATAAATTTGCTTTCTTCTGAATCGAGAGGGAAATGTGGCTGTATTTGGAGATTTTATGTTAATTTAAACCTCTTGTGTAGAATTTCAGAAGTTGGCCATGAAGTGTAGTTTTTAGGAATACTAGCGTAATCTGTGCTGCATAGTTTTTGAATGAAAAAATATTAAAACTATAATTCAATTTTGATTAGCTTTAAGAATAATTTTATGTTTAAATCCCATTCAAAAATAAAATTTATTATCAAAGTTTTATATTTCAAATAACTTAAAGGTCCCTAATACTTACGAAAAGAAAATTGATTTTGGAACAAAATAATTATTTTATACTTATATGGAACTTGAAACGTGTAATAAAAAAATGTAATTGTGAGTACAGACTAAATCCAAAAATCAGCTAGTCACAAAAAAAAAAAATGTATCTCAGAAAATCATTATTTTATAAAAATAATAATCATTATAAAAAATTTAGCGCTAATAATGAATATAAATGCTTAAATGAGTTTGAATACACCTAAGGATATCTCTTGCATAACACATCGTAAATTCGAAAATATTATAAAGTATTTACTTCAGTGATCTAAAATAAAGGCCTGAAAAATGTCAGCATATTTTATACCTTCCGAATGAAGTAAGAACTAAAATTAAAATAGATTTATTATTGATATAATGAAATATAAAATTTTGAATATTGTAATCATAATAACACATGTCGTTTGTTCAATAAATCTTACAAAAATTTAAAAATGATTTACAAGTATATATATATATATATATATATATATATATATATATATATATATATATATATATATATATATATATATATAACATGAAGTGACGCTCAGGTGAAAAACCTTTTATTCACATTACATTATAGCAATCGCTTAACATTTGAACATGTTATATAAATACTTTTACATAGTTAACATTACTTGTTTAAGTACTAATAAGGAATCAAACCTAAAACTGAAAAAATTTTACTTTCATATTAGATTTTTACAACTATTTCAGAGAAAAAAAGAGTTTTCTATCACAGAAATCATACACACACACAAAGTAAAATGTGTATTACTTTTAATGTATCACTTTTATAAATGTATCACTTTTAATAGTCATATTAAACTCTTACATATTAATATAACCTTTGATTTGGAAAAACAAAAATTGCAAGCATTACAGAAATAAACTGTAACTTCAACTAATTTAAAAATAGGGCAGAATTAACAAATAAATAGAATAAAAAAACCGAAAAAATAAAGAAAACGAAATAAATACACATATGGCTAAATTTGATACTTATCTTAGGAAAACCTATTAGTCTCACATATTTTTCTTAATTATTTATTCAATGAGATAGAAACAGTAATGAAAAATTTTCTCTAAGCACATTTATTGATTAAGAGAACTAAGCATTTTTCTTTACCTCATATCTTATCACATCATTTCTTATCAATAGTACTGTGATGTTTTAATAGATGGCGCCCCCAACTTACTCGCATGTTTTGCATTTTCCCGGTGAAATATAAGTACACAGAGATTAATTTGTTGATATTAAATCTTAAAGAAACTTAAATATCTCTTTTGCTTTTCTTAATTATTTTATTGTATGTAATGAAAATTTTATAGAATTTTTACACCCTAATTTATTATTTAGGAGTACTGTATAAACTAGGGGTCACCAAAGTGGTCTATATAGACCCCTAGGGGTCTTTTTAAAACAGTAGGGGTCTATCTAACCCAAGGGGTCAAATGGGAGTCTATTGGGACTCGAAGGAAAAACAGTTCTTAATATGCAAATCACACATGTCTAACTGCGTACGTAAAAATTTAAAATATTTTTATAATTGACTTAATATTATATCCTTTATGGAAAATAAAATAATAAATCAGAAAACAATCTGCCCCTTTTTTCCTTATGGGTTTTCGTATGTACACCGTGACGTCACAACTTGACCTTGTGACCAGTTTGTAATTTGCACGACTCATAGTATGTAGCCAGAAGGAGCGATTGAGGCTTATCCGTGTCTCTTGCTGCCGAACCCATCAACCAATTAGGAGTCTTTGGCGCACACTTGGCGAGCGACGACATTTCTATACATTAAGCGCGAACAGAATCCCCAGTACTACGTTTTCTTTCTTCTTATGTGTGTGGTTTTAGTTCTTCTAGATTTTTTCTTTTTTATACGGCAGTTAAACGTCGTGTCGTTGGTTCGCCCTTTGTCTCCATCGCAAACCATACGAGCCTTACATATGAGTTAGATGCATATGTGCGCTTGTCCAATTCTACATTGGATGCTACAAACGCAATTATCATTTGCATTTTCAGCTATCTTTATGAACAGTATTAAATGCTTGTATTGTCATTATTACGACTATTATATCTATCATTGGATAATTAGTTATGGTTTCTATAAAACTATTCGTTTAGTTTTGATATCAATTTTAATTATTAGTACTTGTGAAAAGGTAAGATTTAATAATGTGGATTAGTATAATATACCAACTTAATTTTAACTTATTTACAGAATCCTAATATAAAAATGACAGCTTCAGAATCTAAAAAGAAACGTCGGTATTATTCATTGGATTACTTAAAATTTGGATTTATTTGTTCACCGACAAATGAAACTATTCCTATGTGTCTTATATGCGAAAAAACTTTTGAAAATGAATATATGAAACCATTAAAAATGAAAGATCATCTTGAAAGGCTTCATTCAGATTAAAAAAAAAATGAAGAATTAGAAATTTTAAAAAACTCAAAGAATTTTGTTTGAGTCGTTCACATGTCGACCAACTCTAAAAAGTTTTATGAAATAGTCTACTAAAATTGAAAATGAAGGAGGATTAATTACTTCGTACAAGATTTCGCTTAGTATAGCAAAGAGGGAAAACCCCACACAATCGCAGAAGAAATTGTAATACCTGCAATTAAAGACGTCATTGAGAATGTGATGAAAAAAGAATCTACTAATGTTTTAAAGTCTTTGCCATTAAGTGCAAATTCTGTAAAACGGCGTATTGGCAAAATGGCCGAACAAATAGAAAACACAGTAGTCTCGGTGCTAAAAAATTGCAAGTTCTCTTTATAACTTGATGAATCCGTTTTTGGCGTTTCTGCTATTCTTATGGCGTATGTTAGATATTTCAGAAAAATTAAAGGAGAAGTCATTGAGGAATTTTTATTTGCTAAATATCTTGAAACCGATGGGAAGGGAGTGACAATTTTTAGATGCTTACAGGAATATTTAAATAAATATGACATTTAGCTTGTCTATTAATAGCAGTAGCCACAGATGGCGCACCTTCTATGGTAATGCGTTACCGATGTTTTGCTACATGCCTCAAAGAAAAAGTGCCCGGTATTCGTACTATTCATTGTGTGTTGCATAGACACAAGTTAGTAGCAAAATATCTGAGTTCAGAGTTACATGAAGCTTTATAGTTTTGTATTAAATCTGTTAACCAAATTAAAGCTCAACCTCTTAAACCAAGATTATTTGCCAAACTTTGTGTGGAAAACAATGAGTTATTTAACCAATTACTTCTGCACACCGAGGTTAGATGGTTGTCAAGAGGTGTTTGCAGTGGTGTTGTGCTAATTTTTTTTTACCGGAAAACGCGTATATATAATTATATAGACAGGACGGATCCTGGGTAGCCGGCCGCTCTGTGCGGTCTCATGTCCCAAATTTAATAACGGGAGTGGGGTAATTTTCCATGATAATCCTGACGGCTTTTTTTTTTTTTTTTTTTTTGGGTTTTGTCCCAAATTTGACGGGGGGGGGGGGTTTTTTCCCTTAATTTTCACCTGTCACCGGGATCGGCCCTGTATATAGCATAAAAAAGAAACGAAAATCATTACGAAACCCATTTTGTGTTTATATGTGTATATATATATATGTTTATTACAATAATAGGAACGTTTAATAAAAATTAATTGACAAATTATAAAATACGCATAGTAGATACTCAAACAATATTGCATAAATATTTTCAACAATACATGAAAACACTAATGGTTTTTATAAAATATTCCAAATAGAATTATGTTCAGGATCTTGTGGTTGAATTTTCCTTGTTTTGTTGTCATCCGCTGAACGATGAGACCTTAATCAAGTTTTTACATAATCATCTGTTTTAAATAATTACATAATCATCTGGTTTAATTACGTCAGCCAATTCTTGTTATCAGAAATCATCTTTAGTTCCGAAACGCGTTCCTGTCCAAGAAGGAAGTACCGGAACGACGTTCCGGAGCGTTCCGGCTCGACAACACCACTGGGTGTTTGTTTGCAACGGCTCCTCAATTTATTTAACTCCACGACAGAATTTCTGAACGAAATAAATCCTGCTCTAAGCATTGAAATCCAAAACAATAAGAACCATATTTTTTATTTAGCAGACTTATTTGAAACATTTAATGACGTTCAAACAAAACTGCAAGGAAAAGATGCAACAATTATCCAAGCTCGGTCAATACTGTTAAGCTTCTAAGTAAAATTAAATTTATTTAGATCTTCATTTCTACGTAAGGATTATAAGTATTTTCCAAATCTGCAATAATTAAAAATAAAAGAAGAAGACTTGGAAATATATATACAAATAATCTTCAAAAATAAAGCGACGATTTTAAACTGCGCTTTGTTGATTTGGAAAACATCGACATCCCTGATTGGATTATTGCGCCATTTTCGGAGCAAATTGATAACGTCGACATCAACATACAAGATGAACTTGCTGAACTATTGCCCGATCTTGAAGCAAAAACGCTTATTAAAAATTTGACAATACATAAATTTTGGACTAATATAAATATAAAGCAAAAATATGTGATACTTAACAAAATGGCTCAGCCATTTATGCTGGCGTTTCCAAGTTCGTATATGGTTGAAGCCGGTTTCAGTCACGTTAATTCAATTTTAACTAAAAACAGAAATAAATTAAATATGGAGCTTCGAGGGGATTTACGGTTAAAATTGACAAATTTTGAACCCAATATAGCGAACCTTGCTAAGAAACACCAGGCACAATCATCTCATTAAAAAGTAAAAAATCTGTAGCTACCTTACTTACTATTTCTGATTTATAAAATATTTAGACTAATATATAGTTTTATTTTAATTACCTGAAATTACCTTTGTGGGGGTCTATGGAGATTTCGAAAAATTATATAGGGGGAGATGATCAAAAACGTTTGGTGACCCCTGGTATAAACCTTTATTCCACATCACAATGAAAGTTTTCTTAACAATAGTACAGTGATGTGTTAATAGATGGCACTACTAGCGACATTATATTATTCCCATTTTCCCAGATGCAGTTATTAAGAAACTGAAACTTTGAAATTACGGAATCTCTTTAAAATGGCAGTTCCAATATTCATTTAGAGCTATTTTCCCTTAGTATGAACCATTTAAAATTGCTAAGCAGATAATAAACATGTACTAATAAAATTGATTTGTATATAGTAAAGACTATGATATTATGCTATCAAATTGAATGTTTCTCTGAAACCTAGCATTGTTGATCACAGTTATCGTTGCTGTTTTATTTAGCATTATATAACGAATTTATTTTAAATAAATATATTTTATTGATAAATTCTTATGCTGAAAGTATCATCCACGTATAATTCTAATAAAGGCTCTTTTATAAAAAATATAGGAATGGAAATATTATTGAAATCAAGTTTTTGTATGCATACTGTGTATTCGCATACCAATTCAGTACTTTAAGAAATTTTGTCTGTGTGGAAATATAATTCACCAGTAATTCTAGTTATCATTTAAACTATCTTTAAATGTTTGTGATAGATTGTTCTTTTTAATAGTTATCAGTTAATACTATGTGATATGGGAATCACCATTTATACTTTTATATCTGCGAGGTCACATTAAGACTTAGTTGTTCTTGATTAATCGGAAGCTAACAAGATCTTTGCAACTTCAAAAATTGCTATTCAAAACCTGTTCTACAAATATTCCTAACAAATATGAAATGGTACTTTACAAGCAAACACTTAAAAGACTTGAACAACTAAAATACTCTATGCAGATTTTCAGATTTACCTCTGAGGTAGCTTCTAAATTTGGAAAATTCTCTTCCGGCTGCTTTCACCTAACTGATAAAATCCAATTTTTGGTTATCAGTTAAGTGAAGTTAAGCTATCTGCACCAGGAAGTATGCTAGTGCAATAACAACAATTGAAAATGTTGGTGATTCAAATTTTGTGTAAAGAAAAACCATCGTAATGGATTTTTCGCTATTAAATGTTACCATCAACAAATTAAAAATCCAAATGCAATGGTATTTTCATATTAAAAAGCGGATTACAAAAATCCACTTTTAAAATTTTGTTCACATCATCAATCTGTATGTTTTAAAACGCATTTTTTCACTATACATTTCATACAAAACAGATTTACTTAGTTTTTCTCCCACACATACAAAATGGGCCTTCAATAGAAAACTACGAAAAACCTGGTACATATAAGATATACATGGTCATAAGTAATATTGTTGATTTGAACATTATCATTTACAGTGTCAGCTATATGAAATAACAAAGAAACAATTTTTTATGATAAAAAATTTGATAATTATCTTAAAAATAACTTAATTTTCATTAAATATATGAGCACATATGTATACAGAAAATATAAACGAATGTAGTATATCCACGGATTTATTTCTTGAAAATGCTAAAAAATTTTGCAGTTGACACTAGGAAGCAATCAGTCTAGAATTTGTCTTGAACTGGAATATAAAACGTGTCTGTTTAAATATGTAAATCTCTGATATGATTTTATGGAAGACAAATCCATTCTGTAAACACTCTTTTTTGTACTTAAATTACTTTCTTGCTAAAAATTCTACGTGTATATATCAAAATTTGATTCGTAACATTTAAGTTACTGGATGAACTTTTGAAAAATGGATTTATTTGCACAGATGACTTTTTTACTACAACACCTTCAAAATTGGCTTAAAGTGATGCCTTAAAATTAAAAGCCTACTTACTTCATAGTGAGAAACTGCTGAGTTATGGGTCTGCTTCAAGATTTTGTCTTAAATGCATCGAGAATAATTATCACAATAATGATAATTTTTCCTAAATCATTATCTACAGCTGAATTTGATTCTGAGTATGATTATATTATTGGTAAGTTTTAACTATTAATGATAACAAAATTATTGTGATATATAATATTTAAACACAATTTTATCTTTAAAAAACTTTTTTTTGGCAAGTAGTAAAAGTGACAGATTGTTTCATTTATAATTCAGTTAAAATATGTATTCCTCTTAACAACTTTTACGTAACACAAAAGGTATTCGACTATGTAATGTAATAATATTTTAAGCGTAATATTTTTGTAAATATGAAATAGAGTATTAATAAAGGAAAATAAAGTAACAACCATCATAAAATATGTTTTCTCAATGATCAACTGCAAATATTGCATGCATTTTTTTATTTACTTATTGCTATTTTTAACTAGGTATTTTCTTCACAGTTAAAGCTCAAACTATAAAAGTATATAACCCTAGCGCCATAAAACCTAACCAACCAACTATAAAAATATTATTCTTTTTATATTTTACTGACATAAATATGCATAATAAAATTTACAGGAAAAAGACGAAGAAATTTACACAACCCGAAGATGGTGTTAATTTTGATATTTTAAATAGATAAAATATTTATGTGCTGAACTATTTTCGATACATTAAGAAGGAATTGAGAATGTTTGAGTTTATTAAAACTTTAACTTATACTTTATTATAACTATTAAAACTAGTTGATACAGACACATTATTAATAATTTAAACCACAAAAATAATGAATAGTATTTTCTCTCCTTCACCCATCATTTCTCTTTTTCCAAAAAATAAAATAAATATTTAAAATCATATTTATATATATTTTTAAAAGACTTTTAAATTCCAGAAAAATTCAGTTTATTATTTTTCAATAAATTTTATTCAGATATTTTGCTGTTTTCTCATTATACGTTAAAATACTGAAATGACTTTGTTCGAAATATATAAAAGCTCATTTTAAAGGATTCATTTAACGTCCCTTGGGATTTAATGTAAAATAAATATATTAATTTTTTTATGATAATTAAAATAAGTTGTTTTAAGAAATTAAGTCAAAGAAAAGAAATTCTTTATTTTTCTTGAGATATGTTTAATATGTTTCTTTATGAATATCACTCTGATATTTTATAAAAATAAATATGCTTTCAAAATTTATAATTTTAATTAATAATGAAACATTTTTTGTGTTAGATTATTAAACAAATATTTTATAATCGAAATCACTTATGTTAACATTTTTCGTATTTTTAACGAGAATTATATTAAATATGATTTATAAAATAATTCATTTTTAACAGCCACTTTTCTCTTATGATCTGAAAATAAAAATAATTAGAAAGAAACGTTATATTTTCTGTTAATTGAAAAATGATATCAACGTTATTCTCAAAGATGTTCAAAGTTAGTAAACAACAAAAAAGAGGTATTTCCCATTTTTTTAAATTACTGTTTTCGAGAATACCTGAAAAAATTAAATTAAACAACAACCTTTCAATTTCATGCATAAAAATTTGAATTCATTGACAACATCTAAAAACTATGTCCGTAAATTGAACGATTAGTTCTCTGGCTTGGTCAATTGAAACAGTCAAACAGTTCAAACCTAAATTGAACGAAAATAATTGACTTGACTAAAATATGAAATCTCATTCTTAAGATAACTTTTGTTGATCATCATCATGCTCAAAAAGGTGTGTATGCAATGAATAATAAAAAAAAATCAAGATTTATAATATTGTTCAAATATCTCAGAAAATAGTGACTTAAAACATTGATTTAAAATGAGTGACTTTGACGTGTATTTCATACACGTCAAAGTCACTCATTTTATGATTATCCAGCTTTATTCAATACGTATTTTCTACACTTCTTAAGCTCTGATGAACACCCCACCATTTAAATCTAATCAAAGTTGATGAATTCATATTATTTTTGAAATCAAGTACATTTTTAAGTTAGTTTTAAGATGAAATTTCAGGTTTTAGTAGTTCATTTCTTCTATAGAAATTGTTCATTTCTTCTTATAATATGCATTGGTCACCAACGATTATGCACAACATCTCTAAATAAAATAGATGCTCCCCCGGTTCAAGGTCGATCGCAAGTGCATCCAAATTTTTTTTTTTCTTAGTGAATTCGATACGTTTCTTATGAAACAGGATCATCGAATTAGATTATGATTTCGTCGATAAATACTTATTGTTTCGGTTCATCTTAACCGTCATGTACTTGGCACATTCTAGCACCCAACTGTAGCAACTCTCTTCCACAATGATTTTTAAGCTTTTCTACAAACAATAGTTTTCACATTGTAATTTATGGTTAATATTTCTACTGTGTGACCATGTGAGTTATACAAAGTGCATCAAAACTTTTCTGTGTTCTCATTATTCTTCCATAATGCTTTTCCTGTGAAATTGCTTTACACTGACAATTTTCTCCATACAATAAATGTCATTTATATTCTCAATAAAAATCAAAGAAAATATAGGTGTTGCTACTCGAAACTTTCAAAATTATCTTCATGCAACTGTAACCGTAAATTGTTTAAAGATAATTATCTCTAGCGCATACTTTTAAACATTAATTTAGAAAATTTTTATTTTGGGATTTGGCTTAGAGGACATTTCACTTGGGGGTTTCATGTATAAGGAATTTTTATCACATGCTATAAATTTGAATATATCTATCTATATACATTGAAAGAATTTAAGAAAACGGATTACAGAAAATAATTTTAAAATTAGAAATTTTTCTGGAAAAACAAGTTAAATCTTTTAAAATATTAAAGAAATATTCCATATAAGTAAAAATATAATAAATATTAGAGTAAAAACAGGAAAAAGGACTTTTTTAAAAAGAGAAGAAAAAGAAAAGAAAAAGTAGAAAAGAGTAAAAGAAAATTTCTTCTTTACCTCAGAGGAACAGAGCATTAGGATAAGAAATTTCTGAATTCAATTGTGAAAATGTGTTTTAATATATGCACAAATTAAACCTCCCAACGTGATAGAATTAATAAAAAAAACACATGTGTATGTATACACAGTATAATAACATTCTAAAAGATGTTCCCAAGATTTTATCAACAAGATATCCCCTAGATTGTAAACACCAGCATGATTCCCTGTTCCTAACCCAATGAGAGTTTTACCTGTTTGGGCGGAATCTAGATTGTTTCAGATGAAAAATACTTTCTTACGTAGCGTTAGACTTAATATGTAATCTGTTTAAAGTTTTAAATTATTAGCTGATTGCCTTTTTGCACTGACTAGTAAATTTTATCCTTGTGCTGAACTGCCAGCACCAATTCTCTAAAATTTTAAAAACTATTTTTTTTTTTTAATTTCAGGTCTTGAATTCGAAACCCTTTTAATAATGTAATCTAAATTTTCCTCAAAATATCCTTGGATATCTCTAATTCTATTGAATTTCATTTTTTCCTATAGCTTGATTGACCAGATTTATCTACATAATCTAACACATATAGCCATTAAAACTTCTACTTAGAATAAAGTAAATGACGATTAATCTGATAAATTTTCTGCACTGAGTGATAACACTTCTCCAAATCTTAAAATATTATTTTATTCAATATCAAAAAGCATACTGACACGTATTTTCAACATACACGTGCTATTGATTTCCACATGTCAAAGACAGCTGCATTTTTAGCCAACTTACATTTAAATAATAGGGAATTTCTGAAAAGATTTTAGTTTTGATCTTATTTCATGATGTACCTTCCATACTCAACAATGTATAGAGAATAATATGTAGATGAAGTTTCTATCTGATGAAATATGCATAGAGTGCAATTGTTCTTTCTCTTTCATTACTAAACACTAATAATTGTAAATAAATTGCCTAATTTTTTCATATTATTGTTAATATTTTTGTTTAATTAAAATAATTAATATTCGTTAATAAATGCATAACTTTTAACGAATGCTAATTTTTAATAGAAGCTTTAATAAAATAGGCATACAAATAAGAAAAATGCTAAAAGGCAAAATTCATGTAATAACTCCTAGATTTACCCTATTTCAAATATATGAATTTAGGATGGTTTATTCTTACCACCTTGAATTCATCATAAAGAACATTCCCTCATAAATCTCATAGAATGATAATATTCAAAATTCAACAATTACAAAGAATGATATTTTATATATTAATTTTACAATACTTAAGTGAAAAAAATCACAATAATTTTTACTTAAGCTTCATTTATACCTATATGAAACAAACATTTTGGTTTTTCCAAAGAAAAAATTATTCAAGTTTATTAAGTTAAATTTATTATAAAAATGAGCTTAAAAAAATTAAAAACAAAAGCACTCAACAATTTTATAGCAATAGAAACTCATTTTTTATGGACAGTAAGAGTTGGTTCTGCAAGTTCTGTCTTAGCCAATCATTTATCAGAAAATACTTAAATAAAAGTTTTTCGATTAGAATCTGGTGGAGAGCTTCTACATTGAGTTTAAGAAAATTAAATATTAAAGAGCATAAAAATTTTACAGTAATAGAAACTCCTCTTATTTGTGCAGTCGGAGCTGGTTCTGCAGGTTCGGTCTTAGCCAATCGTTTGTCAGAAGATCCTGAAGTAAAAGTTCTGCTATTGGAGGCTGGTGGAGAGCCTCTATATATATCAACAATTCCTTTCTTTACTTTCCTTATGCCATTTACTGACCAGAATTGGGACTACAAAACTGTTCCTCAAAAAGATTCTTGCCGGGCGCTCAAAAACCAAGTAAGCAAAAAAAAACCTTCAATAATGTTACCTAATTTATACATTTTATTTTTCCAATCATAAATAAGTACTTTTACCAGAACAGACAAAAAGGTTAAAAATAATATTGTAGGATAGTTAAATACATTAAACGTATTGAAATAAGGAATATATACAATTTTCAATTACAGAATGATTTCATATTAAACATATTGAAATAACGAATATATACAATTTTCAATCACGAATCATTTTCCCTGTTTGGCTCCCATAAATTTCTAGAGTTTGTTGAAGGTTTCATAAACAATATGCAGTTTTAAAATGGACACACTTTAATTAATAAACATCGATTGAACAAACAATAGCATTTAAAAACACAGAACTATATTGTTGTAGTGCCTTTTGAACTGGTAAAAAATATTATCATAAGATAGTAATGGGAAGAAAGCCTGCTGGCGTCCGCAAATCAAAAATAACCTTCTCTCTTTTCAATATAATACTTACTCTTCGTCACTTAGTCTCTTTTCTGATAGATATATATCATTGTGTGATTGAAAATTCTAAAGTGATATTAAATGAATATTAAAATTATCTGTGTCTGAAGTGATATTAACTGGATTATATAAAATTATCTGTGAAGAAGTTTATAACCTCAACTTACCTGCAATTACTGAGGTAAGATATTGTTTTCTGTTTTCAACGGGATTCGTTGTTCTGTTTATGGGAAAAGGAGTAATTTTCTAACTAATATAAAGAAACAAGGGCTAAGATTTATAGCAGAAGCATTATGCTTAAATTTTCCTGCGGAGGCTGAGCTTTTAGATATTACAGCCTTAATTGAAAGTTCTGATATTTTGGAAACTGACCCTGAATATGTGTAAGGTAAGGTTCAATTGATCACAGAGGATCGAATGAATATAATATCTGCCAAACAACTCAAATCAAGTTAGCTAGAATTAATTTAGCTCAAATCGAAAGAGAAATGGAATTACAAATATCTGAAAAGAGTGAAAATACAAATCATGCAGAGAAAAATTTTCAATCAGTGTCTTAACGTCTTAGAAAATTTAATTTAAAAAAAAAGTGTAAAAACTCTCCCCATATCTGTGTCCAAAAGCTCTGAAATCTTTTTTCAGTCCCTTGAAAAAGCTTTTAACACGAAAAATATTCCATCTAAATTAAAAAACGGAAATAGAGATTAACTTATTATAAATATAACAATATTTTGGCTTTTGCTACCGAAGCAGAAATTTCTAACTATGAGGAATTAAAAACATTATTTTTAAAACAGTTTCAATATATGCTTCTATTTTAAAACAGTTAAACCACGTGATTTCTTACGTAATTCAAAAAATGCACAGAAATATTCAGCAGAACCCCAAGTACAGTTCGCTTCACGACTTAGCTCGACTCCGATTACTATTGAAGGCTATGGGAAGTTTTTTCTTGTTATTTCTTTTTAATTGCGGGCACCCTTGAGCAAGCAAGTACATTAGCCCTTTTGCCGCAACAAAACTGCTACTGATTTATTCGTTACCTGGTGGGCACCAGTGAACCAAGTCACGGAGGTACGAGTAGCATCGCCCACGCCACACCACCACAAACTCGTTTATAGAGTGGGCCACATGCATCTATCATCTTGGGAAAGGACAAGAATCATAGAGAGAGAGAAAGAAAAAGTACATCCATGCCCGAGCCAAGATTCGATCCCAAGTCTTCCCCATCCGTAGTCAGTAACACTTGACAGATTAGGTGGCAGACTATGGGAAGTTAATGATTAAAAAAAAATTCTGCGATCCTTAAATTGTATGATACTCTTGATTTTAAAACTATTTAGTTTTAAAATTAAGTTTCCGATGAATTGTATAGAATTCTTGATTTTAAAATTAGGGAACACACATTAGAATTCGTAAAAGTCAAAATTGATTCACCCCGAATGAATTGGGTAGAAAATGCGCTTTATATTTTTCGTCTAAGCAAAACTGGTAGCATATAGCTCGCGAACGGAAAGCATTGAAAATAAAAGGTCGAGTTTTAATGAAAGTATATGCAAGAAAGAACAAATACGTAGTCCTGAATGTCAGAATATTAAATCCGAAGGACGTTGTTATGTTTGAGCGGAAAAAAGGAGAAATTTTCACTAGTCACGTGATTGCCCTTAACATTTAAATAAAAATGAAAATTTAAAAAATAATCAAAAAATTTTTATAGGGAGTGAAAACGAAATCAGATAACTTAAAAAATCAGTTGGAATAATTAGAATATTAATTGATGTCAAAAAAATAAACTGCTTAAAAAATTCAGAAAGTGAGTTCATTATTGTTTAGAGTTCTCTATTTCTATATAAACAATCTAAAACACTGTTGAAGATTAAACTTGTTTCGGCCATAAAGTTCTCGCCGAAGTTTCTGTGTTTTGTTTTTTTTTGTTGTTGGTGAAAAACACAATGTGCAGCTGGAAGCAGCAATGTGTGATTCACTGATAGTTGGTTGTATGTTCTGACTTCAGTTCATTCATTTCACTGACTAACTAAGGGAGACTTTTCTTCTGTTGAGAATAATTTTTTCTTTTATTTCTGCGGAGATAAGTGAGGGAATTGATATAAATTCAACGCATATTGTTAACAAAGAACTACGTGATACTGTTTCGAATTCGAGTAAAAATTACAAACCACTTAAGAATCTACGAAAACGAGATTAATAAAATGAATATTAGATTAAAAGATGATTTGCCAGTTTCACGGTGTTAAAAAAAAATCCCTGATTTTAAAACAAAAAATAGTCGATCAACAAATTGATGAATGGTTAAGGGATGGAATATTAAAATCTTGTTCAGAATATGCTTCTCCAATTTTTTTATGTAAAAAACGAAATAGGACATCGCTTTTATGTGTGGACTTATGTCACTTAAATAAGATGATTAAAGAAATTTAAGGCTCAGATGGAAGAAGTTTTAGATCATTTACGAGAAGCGAAGGCTTTCTCAAAGTTACACTTAAAGAATGGTTTTTTCACGTTCCTGAGCAGATGTGTATTAAATATTTGGCATTTATTAGTCGTGCAAGTCTCAATGAATTTTTGAGAGCTATTTTTGGTTTGCTTACATCGATAAATATATTTCAAGGATTTATTTATAATGTTTTTAGAGATTTTAATGTGAGATAAAATTGCTGTGGATGATTTATATTATACGTGTTATAGGAATAGGTTTAGAAAAACTAAGACGTTTTTTGGCTGTGGTTAAAGAATACGGGTTGGAAATAAATTTTAAAAATGACAATTTCTTAAAAGAAAAAGAAAATTTCTTGCATATATAATTGATGATGATATGATTTGCCCCTGACCCGAAAGAACAATTGTGGTTCAAATTTTTCCAAAGCCCAAAACTCTTAAGCAAATTCAGAGCTTCTTAGGTCTTACTGGATATTTTAGAAAGTTTATTACGAATTAATCAAAAATTGCCAAACCATTGATTGATCTTCTTCGAAATGCAATAGGAAAGAAGTTTGGAGTAGCTCAAAGAGAAACTTTCAATAGATTAAAGGCTCTTTTGTTAACAACTCTTGTTTCGCATATATACAAGGAGCTTCACTTGAATTTAATACGAATGCAAGCAGCCAGGGGCTTGGCACTGTTTCGCTACAAGAAATATAAATGTGGACAATTTCATTCTATTCACTATATGAGTAAAAAAAAAACCACTCTCTGTAAGAAAAGCTGTGAGTTTGAAGTTTTCGCCATAGTAGAAGCTCTTAAGAAATTTAGAATATTTGTTGGGATCAAAAATAAAAATAATTACAGACGGTGATGCTTTACAAAAGACTATGTTCAAAAAAGACATCTCCTCTAAAATAGCATGGTTGGCATTACTCTTATAAGAATTCGAATATGAAATCATTATAGATCAGGGAAACAAATGAGACACGTAGACGCATTGAGTAGTAATGCAGTTTTGTCATGGTTACTCGTTCTATGGAAGAAGTGCCATATAAAATTGCATCTGCCCAAATTAATGGTGAGTGTCTCTAATTGCTGAAATACGTTATTGAGCAAGGGCTGAAGGAAGATTAAGTAGGGCAAATGGAATACTATGCAAGTATGACAGAGGTTCATACGTTTACATAAAATGCTTAATACTAAAAATTTTGCTGACGATTTTTTTTCCAATACTTCGTACTTTACCGAATCAAATTAGTAGAGTCATATTCATTGGTGTTCATGTATTACATGGGGGTCAGATACTTGTTGATAAAAAAATGTTACGGCTGCCTATCAAAAAGCATTATATTAGAATAAGGCGGGATGGGCTTCTAAATTCAATGCCACCTAATGTTTCACTTTAGATGATAGATATCAAATATCTGATGGAAACGTTTTCTTATGATACCACGATAATATTTGATAACGTTATCATAATAGTAGAATAGTAATTTATCCAAAAGTACCTCATAAAGTTAATAGTCTTTTCAATTTTACGTTTCATCTCGAAATATTATACATTCTTCATTAAATATAATCCTATTGTCTCAGCAGGCAGCATCAGGAGTGGTTGAAGACAAATGTCTTAGAAAATTCCGCTATAATGGTACAATCATTGTTAAACTTTTGATGACCATTCTCTTTCGTAATTCAAGGTTAGTTGCTCCCTAATAGGTAAATCGTCTGACATCAAAATAATATTCTGAAAAATCCTCTTCTGATTCCATGCAGGGAGTACTAAAGAGGGTTCTAAAATTCTGTAATGTCTTATGATTGTTTGTAATAACTCTTCTTTATTTTACTGACATTAATAAGATCTAAAATTATAAGCGGAAAAACTGGCTGAATAAAAGCATTTGTGTGTGTGTGTGTGACTATTCTATTCTGATTATATTCAGACAGGCAGTGTAGCCAATTCTCATTTATACACTAGCTTTTACACCTTTCGTATTTTACAAATACGATATCAATATAAGAAACTAGAAGTAAAATTTTCTAATGATGTCTGTTCAGTATATTTTTTGTTTTGCTATTATAATGACCGATTATTTTCTTTTTCAGTGTAAAGATATTGTCTCATGCATAATAAAAATAATTCAATTTTTCCTTAAATTGTTTTAAAAAATGTTTGATTACTTTT
>JAPDSC010073437.1:10295-35575 GCA_026290005.1 Latrodectus geometricus | reverse complement strand
AAAGTAATAGAAAAGTTGGTTTATATCAATATATGCTTATAATTTTTGTACATAAATATTTATAATTAAAAATAAAGTGCTCATATGCAGAAAATTGTCAGTGTTTTTTAAAGTATTTTCAATATGTTCTCAGTATAAAATGATAGAATACTATTTAAAAGAGAGAAACAGAAATTTTAGCAGCATATTTTACTGGTTTTGTTTTCTTTGAAATAGACTTTCAAACAATATGCTCTTTTTACCTTTTCTCAACTTATTGCATAAAAGTGTATTTTTTCTACTGTTTTCCTTTTTTAATTTTTTATACTAAATTGGTTTCTGATTGATACAGTTATGTGTACTCGAATAAAAAAAATATTTTCATTGTTGTAAACTGTTATATTTACATTTTTTTGTAGCATGATTCAAGGAAACATGTTTATAGAGTATTACAGTGTCACGAAGATGAATTAACACAAATGGTTTCTACAATGTCTGATGGTTGGAAATTTGAACAAGTAAGAATCTGCATTCTGTTGTTATAAATTTGTTTTCATATAATTTAATGATAAAAATATTTGTTTTTAACTTAAAATAAGATAAGGGAATTATAATAATTAAAAATTGTAACTATTTCTGCATAGCATTCTAACTTCTATATATTTTTTACAGGTAATTTAAATCAGTTGATCATTTGTTTTGAGCACTTATTTAAAAGCTAAACTGTTTATTGCATTAATGTATTTTGGAAATACAGGAGAAAATTGAAAAGTTTTAATAGAAATATTGAGAGGAAATGTTATTTCACATATGATATGCAGATAACAAAAAGAATACATTTCTTGCAGTTAACTGTCAATTGAAGCTGTATTTAAAAATTTCAATAATCTTTTAAACAGATTTATATGAAGTGTTATAGGATTTATAAATGTTAGCCATACATTTAATTTGTTTTAATACACGGAAACATTTAAATGTTACAACTTTGACGCGTCTAACTTAATATAGCTGCAAAATTTTTAATCATATAATTATTTTTATTAGTTATATGATTTATATTAACATTTATGAATCATATCTAAAATATTTAATCATTAATTAGGTATGATTCATAAATATTCTTTTATAAATCATATCTAAACTTTCTTTTGTTAGAAAAATGTTTACTGCCTTAAGACCTTATTTGGCAATATGATTTATCATACTTTTTTGTATTGTGTAAAAATTTCATCTAAAACAAATGATTTAATATGCATACTGAAAAACTTATAGTAAAAGGTGAAAAAAATTCATCAACCCTTTAAGCAGTTTGTCCATATGTTGTATGGGCATCATTATTTTCTCTTTTCCTTTTCTGGTTTGCAGGCATTTTTTATTATTGAAAGAGACTATTTTTAGTATTATTATTTTTCAATAGATGGCATGGCTTGTCCATGTAAATGAAATGCTTTTCATCCAGGTTTTTCTATGTAACGTGAAAGCAGGAACTTTTCTTGGAACTTTTGTTTCTACTGTATGCCACGCTTGTGAATTTTATAGAAATTATGGATGGAATAGATGATGAAAATACTTTCTTGTTAGATGATGAACTACATTCTGATACAGATATTTCTTCTAATTATTTGGATTATTCCTCAGATGACTTGTTCAGTGAGCTCTGCTTTGATGAAGATTTGAGTTTTGCAAGAATTTTTACCCAGGTTTATATGAAAACCACCAATTCCGTGTCCTTGATTTAAATTTTCTGGTATTTCCTCTGTGCATGTACAATTTGACGATACTTCTAATGTTCTACAATTTTATGAAACATTCATTGATTTTTCACTCATGAGTAAAATTGTGGAAGGGACAAATAAATATGCTAAAATAAGAATCCCATTCTTTATTGCATGCAGAATGTATTTGAAAAAAGCAAACATTTAGGGATTTTTATGTCCAAAATTGTAAAATAAAAAATGTTATAAAAAAGCATTAAAAGTGAAAAAAAAATAAAAAAATTCTTAATATTCTTATTTTACTAAGTATGGTACTTAATTATATGCAATAAAAAAATGCCTTTTTTGAAAGCATTTCTGGTAAAATAATTGGCCGCTTAAAGAATTAATGTCCAAGATAATTCTTTTCTTTTCTTTTCATGACGAAAATGAAAAAAAAAAAAATCAAAAGCCCATTTTCAATCGATCGCCCATTTTTAGTTACATTAGGAAATTATACTTTATAAAAAAGGATTTTTGCTCTTGTATTAAGCTAATAACATTTAACATTGTAATGTAAAAACAATACAAGTTATCTGTCAATATATATAATTTTTTATCCCATAACTATTTGCTAAAATATTTTTTTAAAATCATAATAGTTATCTAATTTTGAAATCAATGGTTATTTTCCAAAGCAATATGTGTACTAACCTATAACAGTTTTTTAAGAACAGTTTGTTAATTCTGACTTTCACTCCCCTCATGGGGCTCACCTTTTTTAGGTGAGTATGGGTGTCCCGATCCTGAGATACCCAGGCATCTTTACTCTCTGTTTTTCCTCTCACTTCTATTTCTATTCTGGTTCACATGCTACATTTTCTAAATCATGTCCCATCTGGATCCAAGAAAAAGAAATAATTTCAGTCAAAATAAAACAGAATATTACTTTCTCCGAGGCAAGACAAATTGCAATAAATAGAACACCAAAAGTTGGAGTCTCCTACGCTTCTGCTTTACAAACAGAATTGGAAAAAAAAAAAAAAAAAAAATCATCAATCCAGCAAAGAAAAATTGTTTACCAGTGTCATCTCCGATTTCCACTTTATCATCAGAATTCCATCACTATACCTTCAGTTACTAACAGCACAAATAAATCTACGCCACCTTCTAATAAATACTTGACTGATAACAAAATTTAAAAAACCAAAATCTCGTGAAAAATGCCACAAAAGAAAAATTGACATATCCTCTTGTGAAACACAAATGCAAATGGACTCATCCTCTACTTCTCCGACCATCTTAATAGCAAAAAAGGAAAAACACAAACAATTAAATAAAATCTGTTATGAATGACATCATTAGTTTCATGGAACTATTGTGGAACTCACAACAAAATCTGTCATATAAAAAATATGATCCAAAAGGTGCATCCAATTATCGTTGCACTACAAGAGACTTACTTGAAAGCTAGTAATACATTAAAAATGAAATACTATAGCCTAATTAGAAAAGAATATCAAAATAGATTTGATCGAGCATTTGGAGATGTTGCTCTCTTGGTTTCCCATGATGTTCCCTCATCTGTAATCCCTCTACATACAAATTTACAAGCAGTTAAAATTTTGTCATCTAATTTAATAACCATTTGTATGCTATACTTGCCACCATATACTAGAATTGATGACAGAAAGACTTGAGATCTCGAGGCTGTCAAATTGAGGAATTCATTCATACTTACAATCTTTGCTTACTTAACAAGGGTGAAGAAACTTACTTTCATCAACAAAGTAGAACTTTCCACTCCTTAGACTTTGCACTATACTCACCATCTTGGTGCTTACTTTAATTTTAGAGTAGGAGTTGACTTACATGAAAGTGAACATTTCCCAGTTTTTCTGGATTGTGTAAATGTCAATTGCAGTGATATTCAACATCCACCACACTACTTATTCCACTAAGCTAACTGGACAAATTTCACATCACAAATTTTAATTACTACTGAAATAGTAGAGCATGAAAGTCTCAATGAAGCAGTAAACTTGGTTACTAAAACTATCATTGCAGCTGCAGATGTCAGTATTCCTAAATCGGGAATAAGCTATCCGAAAAATAAGAAACAATGGTGGAATAAACATTGCACTGACACTTAATGTAACAAAAGTAAAGCCTGGAATGCTTTCTGGCAATCTCCCACTTTGAAAAATCAAATAACTTTTCAAAGAGCTAAAAGCTTTGCACATGGAGGAAGGCACAAAAGTGAACAAGATCGTTGGATTAAATTTGTATCTAGTATAAATTATTCTATTTCAGCAAGAGATATGTGGAATAGTGTAAAAAGAGCATATGGCATTTACCCTGAAAAACGCATCTCTCTTCTGAAGAAAAATGTTCAAGAAATCCAAAGCACTTCAGAAATGGCAAATGTTCTGGCTGAAACTTTTGTGTCAACTTATTCAGCAAATAATTATACTGAACCTTTTCTTACACCTAAAAATCATACAGAACAATTTTGTTTACGATTTTAGACAACAAAGCATCTGTTTTACAACACTGATCTAACAATGCTAAATTACGTATTGTATTATTCAACATTAAACTTACTTCTCCTGGTCCTGATGGAATAACTTATTTTATGCTGCAACATCTTTCTGAAATATCTCTTCAGAATATTCTCTACATGTTTCATCGAATTTGGAAGGAACATATATTTCCAGATAATTGGAAACATGCCATTATAGTTCCAATACCAAAGCCAGTTAAAGATCCATAGGATTCACAAAATTACCAACCAATAGCCTTGACTAGTTGCCTGTGCAAACTATTCGAAGGAATTGTTAATATACGATTGGTATACACCCTGGAAGAGAATGACTATATCTTTCCTTTACAAAGTGGCTTTGGGAAATTTTGATCCACAATTGATAATTTAATGTCACCAGAAACAGATATTCGTGTTCCCTTTCTAAAAAGAAATAATCTAATGTCGATTTTTTTCCACATCTATAAAGCATATGATTGTACCTGGAGATATAGTATTTTAAAGAATCTCTATGATCTTGGTTTTAAAGGACATTTGCCCATTTTTTTACAACAATATTTCAAAGACTTTTTAGAGTACGACTAGAAAGCACTTATTCTGATATCTTCTTGCAGAAAGGAGTTCCTCAGAGATCTGTTTTAATTGTGACACTTTTTATTTTAACTATCAACCGCATTTTATCAGTAAACTGTGCAAAAGAATCTTAAATATTATGATTACAAATCTCATGTTATGCCAGAATGCAGAACCTCGTTGAGAGACAACTCCAAATAACTATTAACAATATTGTTGAATGGTCAAAAACAAGTGTTTTTACCATTTCTGCACAAAAAACAATTGGTATACACTTCTGGAAACGACCTCTTCATCCTAACCCAGAATTGGTTTTAAATGGTACTCATATCCGCTTTCAAGATTAATATAAATTTCTTGGTATAATATTCGATAAATGTTTGACTTTCCTTCTGCACATAATAAGTTTGTGGAAAAGTGTCTTCAATCTTTAACCCCTTCCAGGCTCATTTTATTTCGGGATTATGGATAAAAAAATGTCAATTTTTTTATGCTTATTTTCATACATACATATCTTTTTAAACATAATACCATCATTCGCATGCAACATTTCCTAAAAATAAATGTAAAAATATCTATTTAAATAAATGAGTAATAAATGAGTATTTACCTGTAAAGTTGGCTTTCTGTATGGCAGAAATCATTATACTTTGGAGTTAATTCACACTAACTATAAATATAAAGCTTAGAACACTGCATAGTGCTGCCATCTAGTATCAACAATAGTAAATAAAAGAATCCAAAACCATAAAAGGGACATGTGAAATAATTCGGGAAAGACTGGTTGTGCAGTGTCAATTTTCACAGTGCCCGAGCTACACTCGGGATGAGCCAGAATGGTACATTTCGCTTGCCCGAGTTCAGCTCGGGAAAAGCCGGGAAGGGGTTAAACGTTTTAATAATTTTGTCCAATACATCTTGGGAAACAGACCATTCATCTTTGCTTTGTGTCTATCGAAGCGTCACCCGATCTATGATAGATAATGGAAGTTCCGTATATGGCTAAGTTCGACTCTCTTATATTAAACGTCTTATTCATCATCAGGCCTTGAGATTATAGGAGCTTTACGTAAATCTCCTATACCTAGTCTATATGGAGAGGCCTTTGAGCCATCCTTATCATGCAGAAGGTAGAAATTGACTCTGTCTTATTACTTTTGCATTTTATCCAAGAACAAACATCCATTGTGTGAGAAATCACTAAATAGCAATAATAACTACCTCTTCAAATCTCGTCATCATGTATTCCTTATTTTGGAATACAAATAAAAAACAAACTTCCAGATGTTTTTAAAGATGTAGAGATCTACAGAAATAACTTCTTAGATTATTTCCCCGTAGATAAATGACACTATATCTCACATTAACCCTTTTGGAAATTTTAACAAATCAAACATAGATAACTTGATTTTAAAACCTATTTTTAATGAACATCAACAATTTTACTAATCATATGAACTGGTTTTTACAGAGTTCAAAATCTCCAAATCATGTGGGATGTGCATTTTTTATTAAAGACCAAATATTTATAATTTTCAATCTTTTACCTCTGTTTTCTCATCTGAAATTACTGCTGCTTATTTAGCATTTAAATATACTAAGATGCGTGGTGTTCAAAAATCAATTATATACACAAATTCTATGAGTCTTTTATTATCTTTGCAAAGTTCAACAGCTGATAATCCACTTATAAAAGAAATAAAAAATATTCATAAACGCTTGAGCTCAAAAAAATCCCGGATTTTATTTCCATCTCATTGGTATGGGTGCACAATGCTACAAAATAAGCTTCAGAATTCCTAGCTTGATTAATTGTTTATGCTAACATAAAATTTGTTGTCAATCATTTGTGTTACTGTCATTGGCAGGAAAATTGGAATTAGGAAACAAGTAATAACCTCTGAAATATAAAACCAACTTTTTCTCAATGGAAGGAAAAGCTTAACAGACGTTGTGATGTTATATTAATGGGGCTTCGAATTGGCCATACATCCCCGACACACAAATATTTGCTCTTCTCAAAATCTCTCCTCCCCCCCCCATAATATAGCCATTGTGGTGAGAAACTAATTGTAAGACACATTTTGATTGACTCCACTGCTCTTGATTGATATCCCATTAAATGGTTTAATTTGAGTAACATTAATTTGGAGCTTTTACTGGGTGAAATTCCCCATCCAAATCTGTTCATATATTTGAAAGGCATTGGAATTTTTAATAATATCTACCTATCTCATCCTTCTTAATTTCAAATGATTGTTGTTTTAATATCTATTTATCTGAGTTATTTTTCTTAACATTTTTAATTAGATCTAATCCTCATAGTTTTATCAAACATTAGTTGATTTTTGGCACAGCTTATCCCATTTAAGAATCTTGAGCCATCAAAATAAAATTTAATAAAAGTCAAATCAAATCTGACTTTTACTAAATCCTACAATCTTGTGTAGATTCCAAATAAACCAGATCTGTAACACATTGTTCCTGAATTTATTATTATTATATTATTTTGAGATTTCAATATGTGTAATTTATGATATGATAAATTGGAATTTATCATATCATAAATTACACATATTGAAATCTCAAAATAATATAATAATAATCAGGGCCGTCGAGAGACAATGCCGGGCCCGGGGAAAAACCCAAAAAAAATTTTTATAAAATGTGTGAAGAAACGTTAACCGGGCCCTCTCATAACTTCGGGCCCGGGGAATCTTACCCCCCCTCCCCCCCTCTCGTCGGGCCTGATAATAATAATGTATATGGAATTAGCTTAGAGTTTTGGTAACTTTTAAATTTTACAAATTGTTCTTTGTTTTTTATGTTTGGTAACTTATTTTGAAATTTTGTCTGAAAATTTCTTTTAAAACTCTACTTATAATTCTAAAACTAATTTTTGAATTCAGTTAACAATTCTATTTACAATATTAAAAGTTAATTTCCATTTAGAACAAGATAATATTCACTATGGTGCTATTGTTCTTGTTTCACAGTGAGATATGGGGTTATATATTATAATTTAAGAAATAAAAATACTGTGATTTAACATTAATTTTGTAGACATATGTTTTAAACTAAAATTATAAGGTTCTGTAGCTAAATATCCATCTGTTAATGCCATGCATCCTATATTTGATTTTAGGATTGAATTTTTTTTATTTGATTTAAAAATTTTTAGATTTTAAATTTCGCTTCTTAATATTCTCTTGCAGCTTATCAATATTGGCTCTTCATATAATTATGGTAATGAAGATCATGCTGAATTTTTGTGCGTTGTTTCCCGAGAATATCCAACAACATCATCTATTTCATCAGATTTTGAGCCAACTGATAGAGCTAAAGTAAACTTTCACCTTGTTTTATTTTTATAGATGTTAATTTTACTTTTATAGATGTTAATTTTATTTTAACTAGATGTAAGAAATTTAAAATATAATAAAACTTCATTTAGATTATCTCTGTGTAATGACAGAAACAATTTTAAACTTTGTGTTCTGTTTTAATTAGTTCTTGTGTGCAAAAAGTGACTGTTCAGCTAGAAACAAACAATACTATTTAACATCTATTTCATAATGCTCTGTTTTCAAAAGCACTGATTTGCTCTTTGTAGACACAAAGCTAAATCGTCCACTGTAAACAATGAAACTCATTTTATGAAAACTTGACTATTCAAATTATTCTATTCATTTATTTTTTCTTGGAAAAATTTTTTTTTGTGAATGAAAAATTTAAAAGTTAATTATTTTTTACAATTGTTAAAATTTATAATTTGAATTATAAACATTAAACTGTTCTTGGTTTTCTTACAATATTAAAAAACAGGTGGTATTAGCTCTGGAGCATTATATATATATGTGTGTGTGTGTGTGCATGCGCGCACACAATTGTTGTTAAGTAAATTGTTTTAATATGATATTAAATAGTAAATAAAGATGAAAAAATTCAGTTTAATAAATAAATGAAATAAAATATGGGGAAATATTAAAAGCTTTTAAAATGAAACTTTGATATTAACAGTTGGCTGTTGAAAAATCGTGAAATTTTAAAATTATTTTTATATTAATTAGGTTATTCAATTAATATTATTTCAAAAGAAAATTTTACCTGTCAAATCGTTTTTTTTTTTTTTTTTTTTTTTTTTTTTTTTTTTTTTTTTTTTTTTTATTTTTTTTTTTTTTTTTTTTTTTTTTTTTTTTTTTTTTTTTTTTTTTAAGCGACACCTTTAAATGATGCAATGGGTGTTTATTTGTGTTGTTTCTCTGTAATTATTTATTATGATGTTAATATTTTACAATAATTACTAACTTAACTTAGCAGTAACATGCATTCTGATTAATTTTATATTTGATTAAAATGTGTCTGTAAAATTTTCAATGTTTTTTTTAGGGGAGTTAAGAAAAGCTTTTGTAATAGCAAAGTTTATTTCTCTTTTTATATACATTTATTGGAAAAGTAAGGATTTTTGATTGCCTGATTTGAACTTTGGAGTAATACTGTTTCTTACTGTTTTATCTTACAAGTTCAAGAAAGCAATTCAAAACAATCTGAATTATGTTATATTTTGCTTCTATTGTATATTTATTTTCTTAGTGTTTCATTTAATAAAATAATTTCCTTGTGTAACCGTAGATTCTCATAGTCAAAACATATTTTTCTTTTTTGAGAAGTTTTAAAAATTATACTATATATAAACATTGAATTTCAATTATCATTGCATCTTAATGTACCCTAAATTAATCCACAAGTTAAAGGATAACAACTGAGTTTGTCACTAAAATTGAAAAATAAGTTTTTCGCCTAAAAATCTGGTTCTATTCAGACTGTTTAACATTAACAAGTCTAATTCTATATTTTATAATTTATAAAATGTTAGTTAAATTTATTTTTTCCATCCTTCACCAGAAGAAGAAAAGAACTATAGATTTTAAAAATTATCTTAGAAAATTTTACATGATTTTTAACAGAAAACTTCAAATAAAAATAAAATAATAAAAATGTTAATGCAAATTATTTATTATTTGTGGTATTATAATTTAATTCCACAAAATATATTAAAAAGTATATTAGATAAAAGTATCCGATAACTAAAATTTATTCATCATAAATAATTTTTTTAATTATGAATACATTATATTATAAATAATACAGCATATTATTTTATTATAATAAAGTATATTATGAATGATATACCATATAATTACTAATGATGATAGATGTTTTGTAAACCCTGTTTTTTTTTTAATGTAAATTAAAATTTAAACAGTTTTTTAAACCATTTGTTCATTACATATCTGAATTTTGTGACTCAATTGCATCTACTTCAGTTATATGATTCAAATATTGTAATTTTTCTAAACTTTGTTTATTTTCTGTTGGTAATGCAGTATTCAACTTAAGCATTTCATTCTTTTGTGTATGTTTGAGGGTATAGCTTATTAAATATTTTAAATTATTAAATCTGTTAAATTGGTATCATTTGTAGTGTAACAGTTCAATTTTTCTTAAAATTGAATTTTTCTTTGTAAATGGTTAGTTTTTTTATTTTCACTTAGTAAATTTGTGGTTTCAACTTCTATCATAAGCATAGATACTTTAGTGGTCTTTTATCCATTGGAAACTAGGTCCAATTGAATTAGCCTTGCATTTTAAATGTGATTAAGCTGATGTTATACTTAACATAGCTAAAATTATATAATTTAACTTACAGAAATGAATAAAAATTGGACAATTTTAGAATAATTAAAAAAAAATTTTTTTTTTTACTTAAAAAAATTTTTTTTTTACTTGAATATTAATATACAGTATACTAAATTTAAATAAAGTACTGTTATAGAATTTGATACATTATTTCATATAATTTTTGTTTAGATATTTTTATCCATCTTATCCTTTTTAAAATGATTTTTAAGCTAAATAAATATGCTATTTTGTATGAGAATTGAAAAATTAATTTCATATTCTTTTAAGGTAATACAACAGAAAGCATCTCGAATGTGAAAAAGAAGAGGAATAATTACGTTTTGATGATATGCAGTCATCTGTGATAATTGACTTGTATGAATCTTTTCTATGTTTATGTGTGTGTTCAAAAATCCCTTGTGTGTTCAACTTTTGAACAAGAAAACTCTAAATGAATTCAATAAACTTGTTAATATACTGAATTTGTATGTTGCATTTTGAGTAAATAACTTTAAGAATGTAATTTAATTTTTTTCTTCATGGTTTGTTATATTTCTTTTTGTGTGTGTATTTATATATTTATGCATACCTTTGTTCTCTTATATATATATATATATATATATATATATATATTTCCATCATCAGCTCATATTTAATTAATGTAAAATGTTTAAACTTAGAGATTATTATAATATGTTCTATACTTATAAATTGTTTGCTATGAACTTATTTTCAAATTTGTACTTTCATGCATATATATATGTCTGTATATTGTGTTTTTTCCTTAATTTATTAAATGTATTTTTCAATTGTTTAACATTTGTCTAAGAAATTTTTAAATGAATAAATTCTTTACATTAATAAATTTATTAATCTTATATTCAAATTATATAAATCTTTTCACTGAAATTTCATTTATATTTTTGAAGCTAAATTGAGATCTTTATTTTGCCTAAAAGTCTATCATATGTGTGTAGTTCAAACATAAATGTTTAAAATTTTTAGCTCATGTAAAAATAATTTTAAAATTTATAATTACTCAAAATTAAACATAAAAAAATCTACTGATTTGCAAGTGTCTTATTTTGATATAGAATGTTTTTCTATGAAATGTTATATCAAGTTTTATATAACTGTTGCTTGTTAGGCCTCTGGATTATAAAAAAAAAATGTTCTACTATATCTTACATTTATTGGGTTTTACTGAAAATAATTTTGTATTCAAATGAAAGAATGACTTTTCTTTGAATATTTACAGAACCATTAACTTGTTGTGCAAAACTGAAAATTGAATTTTGTGCTTTTCATCTGTAGCCATCAAAATATATGCTTAAAAAAAATAGTAACTCAGCATAGGCTTATATTTTTGGTAACACTGAATTAATCTTTTGTTTATTATTACTAAATTAGTTGTAAATGTCTAAACACTTGTTATTACTATTCGTATTCTGCATGTATTTTTAAAATGATATAACTAAAAAATTTTCATTTTGAGTAAAATTAAACAATAGAACATAGCACTTCAAATACGAAAATAATAAATTATATTTTAAAAAGGTTAAGATTCAAAATTATTGTAATTTGATTTCAAAATTTTGTTTTCAAAAATTTGTAATTCAAAATTTTGTTTTTTGATAAAGAATTTTTTGATTATATTAAATATAAGGATATTTTCTTTGTCTCTTGAAATATGCATTCAATTGTGTATTTTACAGTCTTTAAATAATCACATTTAATTCGGCATTAAATATATTTTTGTTTAATGTTGATATTGTGATTCCAATATTTAAATTGCAACAAAAGCTGTTTATTTTGCGCCAAGCAATTTTCACTGATGTATATTTCATTTAAAATCTTCAGTAAACTCTTTTATTCATTAGATAGATATTTTTTAGAATCTAATTTAAGAATACATGTTAGCAAAAGTTTAAAAAAAAAAAAAAAAAAAAAAAGAATAAGTTATGAATTTTTTTAACAGGATTTTTTATCTTGATCCCTGTTGTTTCTAATCTCCGATGGTACCATCTCCATTAAATTAAAAAATCTAAATAGGTATGGGTTTTTAAAATCTCAGGAACTGTAAAACTCAAGCACCTGAGAATACAGTCAGGGGAGCCTTTTGAGCCCTGCACCTTCACACCCTGGAAAGTTCCCCTCTCCCTGAAGATATCTAAGGAATTTGGTGTGACCATTTCAAAAGTGTGAGAGTATTGTCTGCTTTTCCTTCGAAATATTGAGCTGATGACACCAGCTCAATATTTTGATATTTCTCATGGAGGTCTTTCCAAAGTACCAAATATGTTCAGGAGAGACTTTCCAATGTGTGTTTAATGCAATTTTTTGATTGAAGAGATTTCTGTGTAAGTCAAGCTGAGATTACTATGCTGGGTGTTAGTAGAGGCAGGCTTGGCCAAACTATCAACTATTTCATTACCAATTCAAACAAACATGGTCAAGGACCACTCAAAGTGTATTGTGTGTTCATCAGAAAACCAATCAAAATTAAGAATATTAAGGCTTATCATATTCTTCACAATGTTCCAGAGTAAAAGATGCTGAATATGATCACAACTATCTGATAAAATCTTAACTTTCTTGAAGATTAATTCAGTGGACAATTCAATAATGTGAAGTTCCTCATAGATTGCTAATATCCTAACCTCATAGCTCAAACCTAAAAATAAAACAACTGCCATGATTTCTGACACCAAAAGATGCCTCTAGATATCTCAATATGCACATTACTTCCAGAAATACCATCTTCTTCCCCTGCTGTCATCAGTGAACACCTCCAGTGCCGAAAGCAAGATGACTTGTATTGTATCAAGAGTCATTTGTCTAGTAAATTCAGGTGAATCCATTGCTTTAAACACCCTGGACCGGAGCTCTGTATGGAAATGTACTTGTTTAAGATTTTAATCGTTACTGTTTTTTAATAAGTGATTCAGTTGTTCATAATTGCTGGTAAAAGTATTATCCAACATTAAAGCTATGATATTATAATAATTTTTTAATGAAGAGACATTTCTAACTTGAAAGTTGTATTGAATAGCAGCGTGTTAATTTAAATAGCATTATGTGATATTTCACATAATGCTTTTTAAAGTGTTACTCTAATTTACTGTAAAATCGATGGATGGTAAAAATATTTTATTACTGATTAAAATGCGAAGGTGAATAGAAATTGCTATACTTTAACTTAAAACTCATCAAATCAATATTTCAATGTTTAATAAATACAAGCTGGGTGTAAATTTAATTTATTTGTAAAATATTTCCCATTTTTAATAGACATATGCTTGTGAAAAAGATCATGTGCCTGTATTCAAATTAGTCATTTATTACATTTGTCATGCAATTAATTTATCTTTTATTTTAAGGATCAGTCACATTTTTTTTCATTTATGCTAATGCCAGTTTTTATACCTCTATTTTCAGTTACCTTTTGAAAGGTAAAATAATTTTATTGTTATATTTAATGTGCAGCTTAAACCTTCTTGCAACTAAAATTAACTATCAGTTCTATTAATATTATGAAATCTAAAATTAATTCATATTCACAATTTTTCATGTATTAAATGCTTTTTTATTAAATATATTGTAACCAGATGTGCTACCTTTATTTTTAAATGTGCTACTGAAAAAGGCATTAACGGTTTAAAAAAAGTTGCATATGTTTGTTTAAATAGCTTCCAAACTTAATATCTGACCATTTTGTTACAAATATCTAAACTATTTCCATCCTATCAGAATTAAAATTTAGCATTATGCAATGGACATGTCAGTAATAGATTTTTTTTCACTATAGTGATTCCCTACCAAATGAGAGAAGTGATTTCTATTAAAACAAGGTATAGTTTAGTGATGGTTAATGTACAGTGTCATATAATAAAGTATTTATGATATCTATGATTGCTATCAGCTACATAGTATTTTAATATGAATTTTTTGAGGTATAGTGAGAAATCATGCAAATTTAACCTTTAACTTGAAACTGAATACAATATATAAAAGGTATGATGGTATATGCTTGCAATATTGCTGCATTTTAGGATACTTATATTACTTTTATTCTATTATAATCAATTGAATTTAGATAAATTTCTGTGCCAAGAAATCTGAAATAAATTATCATTTTTTACTTATTTCTTAAGAATTAAGGAATTTTCATTAACAAACCTTTATATTATACGAAAATCATTAAGAAATTCTTAAGTTTTGCAAACCGTCCTCTTATTTTGTCTCGAAAATTTTCCATGATTACTTCACTAATTTGTTATCCTGTATTCATGTCAATGCATTTTTAGGTATATATAAAGAATCTCAGATTCTCTTTGAGGTATATATCAGTATCTGCTCTGACTTAAAATTCTGGTATTTATATGTCTATTTTTATTTAAATGTAAAATTGCTTAAAAAGACAGAATACATGACAACTATAAAAATGGTTCTCTATCGGCGTTCAATCTGTTTCTCAACTGTAATTTTTTATTATTTTATAAATACTGTTATAGACATTATTTTATTATGTTGTCAATATTAATGATTAATGTAAACTTTTGTTTTTTTCCTAATATATGAAGTTATATCCATATCAATCACGTCTTGCAAATTTTTGAAAATATTGAAAAAAAAGTTTCTTTTTTTAATATTGTTTTTGTAGAACATTTTTATTTTGAAATTTATAAAATATAATAAACTTTTAATCTCAAAAAGAATAAAATAATAAAAAATTTACAATTGTGTACAAAAATTCCTATTACCAATACTGTATTGATGAGAATTCTATTAAGACAACTGTTTGTCATGTTATCTTTTAAAACAACATGTTATCTTTTAAAAGTATGTCTTAATTTGACTTACAACTGTAGAAGGAAATAGTCTTTTTAAAATATATCATTTAAAATTTACTGGTAATAATATTTCTGAACTCAACAATGAATAACTTTTCAAGAACAAACACTTTTTTAAACTGAATGTTGCAGAATAATCGCAGTGATTTAATTTTTATTATATCTCTCTTCTATCTCTATTACTTTATATTTTTTTCCAGAGCTCTTCAAATCCCTTCTTTCTTTTTTCATATTTTTTAGAACTATAATGAATTTAAGAAAAAGAAATCTAGTTGCATGTAATTAACTGGAAAAAAAAAAGTTTAAGAATATTTTAGTAATTATTATTTTATTTTTCTGTGGTTATTTTGAATGAATTTAGTAGTTTTTGTTATATAGAATCTTTGCAATGATATATGAATTGTTTGTGTATGTATGAGTGAACTTATGTATTTGTTATATATATATTGAAACTATGGAAAAAAATGACTTGCCTTTCTTTTCAAATTTAGAATTTTTAGTTTTTCCTTTAATTTTATATGTTAGATGTACACATGATACAGTATTTACTAATATAACAATTATATATATATGCCATATTATAAAATTACTTAGTTATTCAATTATGAAAATAAAAGAAATTCTTTATTTACCAATTTAAAATTTTTTTATGATTTTTCTTAATTGCTTAAAAAAATTTTTCATTTATTTTTGGTGGTATTGCAAATAAATAGCTTGGCTTCAGGGCTTTCTTATATTCAGTACAAAACTTATTGGAACTTGTATTTTTGAAAGTTGGAATGTCAAATTTATTTACTGCCATCTGAAAAACTTAAAATGAATTTATTAGTTATTGTTTTTTTAAATTTAGGTTTTTACTTTAAATTTTCTATTCTCTATATTATGGAATGTTTATTAAATATGTTATAACATTTTGCCTTAAAGTCAAATTTGTTTATATGAGAATGAATTTCTCTGTAATCTTGTAAAAGTTAGAACCTAAGTTCTCTAGTTTATCATTTTTTATTCAGTTCAAACTTATTTTTGAGATTACCAATTGGTTAAATTTTTGGTGTGTATGTTATTGCCATTATTAGAGTGTTTCAATTAGATTCATATATTATACATATGTGTATTTATTAGGGTTATTTAAAAAAATATTTTTTCAAACAAGAATTCTTTATAATCATGTAATGAAATCATTTCCTTTACCTTCTCAATAAATCTAATATTTGAGTAGATTAACTATTCTCTGAAGAATATATTTTTTTAAATTCTAAAGACTTTGTTAGAAAAATATTTTTTTTTTTTCAAATAAAAAAAAATTGTAACATTGTCTTTTTTTTTTTTTTTTTTTTTTTTGTTTAAAAAAAATATGTCAAAGTTACTTATGCTTGAATTGTGTGGTAAATAATGGGAAAATACTTTCTACTGGTATTTTGCGAGCAAATTGGACAACCTTAGCCTCATATGGCCATACATAATTATATAAAAGAAATACCTCATTACTAAGCAATTACTGAAATACTTTTAAGCATTGTTGAACATTAGCTTGTGCTTATTCATGTGTGTGTATAGACATATCTGAACAAATTTTGTTCTATAATTTGGCTTATTATCATTTTTTAGTCTACATATGATTGAAAACTTGTTTTAAAATTCAAATTTCCAGAATGGTCTAGTTGATAGAAATGCTTTTGTTATTTGATGGCTGTAACATTTCTAACATTAATGAAAAAATAATTAGTTCTAATTTTAATATAAAATAATTTTTTATCTTTAAAGATAGTGTTGAACTGATTTTCTAAACAAATAAAAAAAGAAACTATGTACGAAAATAATACGAAGCTGATTGACTAGAAAATTAAATAAAAATTTTTAATTTATGATCTAAAATTTTAACAAAGTTTGATTTCTTTTTCAGTTGCATTGCACCATTTACTATTGTTAGATGCTGAATGTTTTCATTCTTGCTCTCTATTTATTTTGTACAAAATAAAAAATTTTGCAAAGTTAGCAATATTTTTTAAATAATTTAAATAAGTAATTTTAACTTTCTACTAATTTGTTATCTGTAATAAAAATGTATTTGTTTGTAGATAGTAAAATTTTCACTTGAATTTTGATATTAAAATAAGATTTTAATCTTTGTTTTTGAGTAATTTTCCATTGATTATTAAAAATAATAATTTTTATTAGGAAATTGTCATATTTTTTTTTTGATTTATATTATTTAATAAAAACATTTTAAAAGTATAAATTTTTAACATTAAACATTTTAAAAGTAGTTTAAATTTGATTAATCAAATTTATTTATTTATTTATTTATTTTATTTTTATTTTTTATTTATTTATTTATTTATTTTTTTTTGAAGTACCATATTTTTCTGTATGATAAAAAGATTCAAATTTTGTCGTGTATATTATTTGCTGCCACAGATAATCTGATAAAAAAATAAAAAAACATAATAGTTTTGAAAAAAGTGCTTTTTTATATATATAAAATAACATATGGCATTTGAAACTTCGTGATTTGGTGTACGTATTTCAACTAAACCAGTTTTATCCAATTATGTTCAAGAACTAATTAATTTTCTCAGAAGCATATTACACGTGTCTAGTGACATTTCATATTTTGTTTTGATGTGAACCGTCTCTTTCTGAAAATATTCAAGTTTATATATCGTTTTGCAGAAGCAAAAATGTCTTAGTTATACAGCAAATTTTTAACTAAAAATTATGGAGAAGGCAAATAAATAAATGGCAAGAGAGGGAAACAAGCTATTTTAAGGTGAAAACAAACTATGTGTTGTACAGAAGAAAAATGTATCCAATGCACAGTTAAAAAATAATCCATTATTTTTATTTAATTATTAACAAAACAAATAAATTTAATTTTAAAATATGTATAACCTCATTCTAAGAATTATTAAAAGCTAAAAATATTTTACTAGAATCTTCTCAGAATAATTCCTTTTGGCAATCGATTCAGTTCTTTCATCTCAGTTTATCACACTTTGTGATGAGGTGCATCCAAATAGGATCCAATCAGATGTTTTTCAGAATAAATTTTTTCTCTACAACTTATTATATTTTTAATTACACTGCATTTTTTATTTTATGTGACACCACATAATCAGCACAACATACATTATATTACATACATATTATACACAGCATACATTTTATTATATAGCATAGCATACATTAAAGATTATTTGCCGGAAAAATTGCTGGGGTAATTTGTTTTTTATTATTAAAATTGCTGGGAAAAAGTAAATGCAATTCTTTTATTTCTTATACCGATAAAAAAGCTTAACTAATAATGTGTTGCTGCAGATTATGTATAGGGAAATACAGTACATTCTGGGTATTTGATTAAACTAAGGGAGAAAATTTATAAATGAAATGCAACAGCAAAAAATTACTAAAATTATTTAAGTTATTCATCATAAAAGTTTAATGTGTGATACAATCCCTCAAATATGATTTTATATTTGATTTTTAGGCACATAATTAAAGAGTTTCTTCTATTTGAGCTAAATAAAGACATAAAAAAATATAATTTGAAAGCTTATTAAAATAGGCTGTAAAATTACATAAATTGCAAAGGTGTTGAAGAATGAAAAGAAAAACCTCAATAAGATAAATAAATCCCTAAATGTATACATAGAGTTATTTGTATGTGTGTGGGACACAATGCCTAAGTTTGGGCAGCAAATCTGTTTAAAAAATCCAAATTCTGAATAAAAGTTAATGTAGCCCTGGCAACGATTTGTAGATAATTTTATAAATAATGTTTTGAATTTTGCAGTACTAAGTACATATTTTAGAAGTTATATATATGTATAATAAAATGAAATAATACTCTGAATAATGGTTAAGAATGTTCATTTCTCAGAAAAAGATTTCTTATAATAGTTGATTCTTTTTCTCTTTCTTTTATAAAAAAAGAAAGAAAGGAAACTTACAGTTTAAATTCAAATTTGAAGAAAAGATTGAAATTTCCTAAAAAAAGTTTGTGCTTTCTCTTCATTCTGTTTTAAATGAACTAATTAAGTACAATATATGTGTATTTACAAATTTTAACTGTTGTATTAGTGTATCATAATGTTTTGTATGTAATATTTTTTACTAAAATGTTATCAAGTCAATAGTTGATATAAATTGTAAAGCTTTTATATACATATATATATATCTCATAATGAAATAATGTTATTTATTCTATATACCGTAGTTCAAGCATGTCAAACTCCATTCCACACAAGACACATTCAACAAAAGAAAACTTCTAAGTTGCATATAAATGCTGAAATAATCAAATGATCATATAAAATTTCTAATTTGATAATACTAAAACTGCTTATAATTTTCTGCTCAAACATTTACAGCATTCTGCGAAAGAGTATTTGAGTCTAAACTCAAAAATAATTATATAAAGACTATAATGCATACATAAAAATTGCTTTAAATGCTTCGTCATGTCATCCATCAAATAATTTTTAATTGAGGTTGACACTCTTCTCTTCACATCGTATAAGAAAAAACCATATTCAATTTGCAAATATTTAGTGTCGTTAGTTTATTTTATCTTGGTAGTCTTCAATTAATGACCGAGTTTTGAAAAGTTAAACAAAACTGATTCCTATATCTCAGTTCTTTGCAACCTCAAGCCATAAATGGCACAATAAAGAAGTTGGATATCACTTTTTCTGAATGCTACTTGCAATTAAGATTATTTGTGTGTTTAATTTTCAAAAACAACAAAATCACTTTCTTTTACTTCATAAGCAGTGCATAGCGGCCAATCAAAGCCACTGTGCCCTGCATTGTTTTTTATTGGTGTATTTTCTTACATTTAATGAACAGCTGGCTATTGATGAATGTCTGGAATAAATTTTAAAACACTTAGAAATTTTTACCATTATTAGAAGAAGTAATAAGCCAACCGACATTTGCAGTTTCTTCTGAACTTATAACAATGCACCCTATCAATTTATAATCGAACATATTTACTAGCAAAAAATTTATAAATGTTATTGTAGCAAACATTTTATGTAATAGAATTTTTTGTGGAAAATAAAAGTGAAAACCAAATGTTAAAAAAATGTTTCATGTTACCCATTAAACTTGAATTACTTTATTACTTGAATTAAGACTGCAAAATTGATCCATGATACAATTTGAGTTTGACATGCTTGCTATAGATTATATGTATTCAATAACCAATTTGGTCATGGACAAAAATGTATACTGTCACTGTTTTAAAAAATATTTTTTTCTTTTTGCTTTAATTATAAATTGTTTATAAAAGTTCATTAAATCAAATGAACTTATTTAAATTAGTCTTGATGTTGCATTTTAGTCTAATTTACTCTCCATTAATGTTAGAAGCCTTGAGGTGTTTGAATTTCTTCAAAGTAACTTTTAAATAGAACAATGGACTTATATTTGCTGTTGAATTCGTGGCAAGAACTAATTATATAATATTTTGTACAATTATTTTGAAAAATCACGTATTTTTCAATATTGCATGTTTGGATTAAAAAAATGGATGAATTGTAGACATATTTTTACATTTTTCTACAAAAAATAATGAATGGTTCACAATATGTAAATTATTTTGACATAGTATCTCAAGTTCTGAAAACATTTTACTTTTCATTCTTATATGGGATATTCAAAGCTCTCACTTTATAAGGTATAACTCACCATTTTAAAAAAATACAGTTGACTCTTGTTAATATGTATATTGAAAATTTCTCACTTTGACAGAAATATTGAGTCTATAATTGTTATGTATTGTATCATAAAAATCTTAATATTAAAAGCAATAAAGCTTTAAAATTTAAATCGAAAAATTATAGAAAATATCAAAAAAACTTCTGATATTATTCTTTAAAAAATAAACATTAAATTAAAAAAAAATATTATGCATACATAAGTATTCTTTTCTCATTACATAAGTAAATGGATAGAAAACATGATATTTTTATTTTCAGGATGAAGTGATGATTAAAGGTTTTTATTTTTTGATCTAAACTTTTATCTGCATTGTATTGTGCATGATATATACTAAATAATTTATCTAATGATACATTTATTATTTTTGTATTGTGCTAAAAGAAATTATCCTGATTATCAAGAATTATGTATTGAAATAGCAGTATGTTAACGAGAGTCAATTGTATTTTTTCAATAGAGCATGTTCTTTCAGCCAAAATAATTAATTTCTCATAGCATCATTGAATAAAACTGATATGCATACCTTTCCTAAGTTTACTTAGTAGCTACTATATGATGAATTTTGAGAGAAATTTTTGAATGTTGAATTTTTTACCTAGTTTAAATGCATTGTTAGTTCAATGTTTTAATTTATATATGTTATAATAAAAATATGTATCTCAATTCTGTCACTTTGTTGTTATTGCTATATATGGACAAGTATAAAACTTTATTATAAATGGACTGTTTGCAATGAATCCTCCTTTCCAAAATGTTCAAAACAGATTTTTAAAATATCAAATAGGAAAGAAAATTAAATTTTTCAAGCCAAATGCCTTAAAAATTTATAATTTATAGTTTCAAATTTTCTATAAAAAAATTCAGAGGGATGTGCATTAATACTTAGAAAATATACAGTTTATGAAAAGCAATTTATTGAAAAACTAACTTTAGCTTTCTCTAACATTGATTATACAGAAAATAATTTGTGTATTATTTTTATTGGTCTTTAAAAAAAGTGGTTTATGTATAAAAATAATTTACTTAAAAAAGTTTCTGGGCAGTTCATATTTGAAAAATATCAAAACCCCACTGTTGTACAAAAAAAAAAAAAAAAAAAAAAAATGTTTGTAATTTATATTTGAAGATGCAATATAGTAAAACTGTAGTTGAGATGTTTGACTTAATTATATGTAAGTATATCGCTGTGGTCATATTTTATGAATAATTTACTATTGATAGTATGTTTTGGCAATCGATATATACCAAAAAATTTATAAATGTTATAAAACGATTTTTTTTCATTTTCTCTTTGGATATTTATTGAAGAAAAAATTTATTTATGTGTTGCAAATCGTGAGAAGTACTAATTAATTTTTAAACTATAGCAAGAGTTATAAAGAAACTATATACTTTTAAAACTTCAAAAATTTTACAATGGTCCATTAAAGTTGAAGAAAATGCTATTAAATAAAGATAAAAAAAAAAAAAACTCACTTAAAATTTTGTCTTTTAAAAATCTTTCTATAATATGTCTTTTTATCTTAATTTTGCAAAAAGAATAAAAACTTAATGGTGAATTTCATATTCAATTTTTACATTTTGTCACCTAACAGCTAGAAACAAGAAATGACTTAAAAGCAAGTGTGTGATAAATTTTAGCTTCTTAATAAATTTAGTAATTTAATATGCATTTCATATCTTACATTGCATATTGTTATTTGTGTTTACATTAAGTGTCATAAATAGTACTGATTATACAGATGGTAGTGAATAAAGAATACTTTCTCAACCTTATAATTTTTAAAATTATTCTAAATAGCTTATCAACGCAAAATTGTTTTCTTGGAAAACTTTCTGTTTCCGTAATAAGAAATGGATTTTTTGTTTATTTTAATAAAATTTTGATAAAAAATATTTTCCAATTATCTGAAGATTTTCGAAATTTCTCGAGAGCTTTCAAAGCTTCTGAAATTCCCGAGGATATTAATATTAAAGAAGAAATTGTTTTACTTCAAAAGAGTAAAAAGAAATATGCTATATTGAAATTATTTTTAACCATGAAATTAAATTGAGCAGTTTGAAGACGGTAATTTTCCGAACATAAGATAATCCTTTTAATATAATATTTATTGTTAAATGTAACTCAAGAAACTGAGTTTTTCAATACGAGTGTTAGCAAAATTGTATTATGAAAAATATATATGTTATTACTTAAGCCAAGTATACAGAAACAGCATGCAAATATTTATGTTCCAACTTGAGATGACACCACACAGTTAACTAATCCGTTAATCTGCGCTTTAGGTCCCCTACTCTGCCAACTTGGCGATAAATGCACCAAGCGTGGTAAACCGGACGTTTTTATACCCAATGAGCTCTTTATGGCAACCTCCGTAGGAAATAATTTGCGTTTTTTCGCGCATGCTCATTAATTGGTTTTTTTTTTTAGCATTTTCATTGGTCGTTAATTAGTTTCAGTTTGAAAAATCGGTCATTTTCATTGGTTGCTGATTAGTTAAAAATCGTATTCCATTATCGCCATGGCAACAGCGTTTTTGAAAACCCGCCAAGTACGGGACTCACAGCACACTTTCGCCAAGTTGGCAGAGTAGGGGACCTAAAGCGCATTTTCACCAACTAATCATTGGAATAGCTACTATACAACAAATATCGAGAATTGGAGATACTTTCTTAGTTTTAGGACTTTAAACTCAGAGAGTAAGTGATACTAATTTGATTCAATATTCAACGATTCGACCAAATCTATAATTTCATAGATTAGATACAAATTATGAAATGCTATGGAATAAGAATTTATTATCTACAAATAACCAGCTATGACTCAAAAATCTTTTATCAATAATAGAGCAAAATACTTGTGTGGTATAAATCAGGGGTCGGAGTACAGAATTTTTTTTTTCAGGACACTATTTTCAAGAAATATCAGGACATTTTTCAGGACATATTTCAATAATTAAAGAAAACCAATGTTACTTTTAGTAAAGTTCCCAACGTTCTATTTTGAATTGGTAATCCGATAATGGTAATTCAGAGTGCATAGGTTCGGGTGAAATAATTGCGAAGAAAATTACAGATGCTAATTTTAATTTATTTTTCTAGAGCATCACAACACAAAACAAGCATTTGAAATCTATCACATGGCTTGAGAAGCCGATAGATATATTTTTGAGACTGGCGTCTCTTACACACATAATTAACTAATGAAGCTAGCTAAAGTAGCCCAAACAATTAACTATTCGTAAATAATGAGACTGGTGTCTCCAATAATATATCCCTTATATAAGATGGCTTAAGAAGCCTAAACAAATAGATTATTATGAGACTGACGTCTCCAAATCATAACGATCCCCGATGGCTTAGGACACCCAAAACAGAAGTTGCAAGTTCCAGAGACATGTACACTCTGTTTCATACCCCTCTCTGTAATCATTCCGCTAACCTTTTCTTTTGGTCTCGAAGAGGAGGAAGGTGTGGCCGGATGTTGTGTCTAAGTGCTTTCGATTCTCACACTTTTACATATTAATTTCTGTTTTATGCATAAAACACATTTTAGAAAGGAATAAACTATTTAATAAATTCTGAGTTTTTTAATTTTTAATACAACAATATGAAAAATAATACAGAAATTTAAACTTATTATACTGAACATTTTCTGAAAATTAATAAGTTACATGATAAATGCTTTAAATTAACAGTTAATTTATGTATAATTGAATAATGTTCATTTTGAACTGGATGCATTAGCATTTAATTCCAATAACTTAATACTGCACTTTTTTAATTTATCATTCCCAGATGCAATCTCTGCATTAGCAACAGACAGCATCATTTGTCCAACTTTCACATCACTCATATTATCATCACTGATAGAACATGCTATTTTTTTAGTTGCATCATCCAAAAGTTTTTGAGCTACACACTGATTATCAAGCAAATTTTTCTTTTCTTCCTCAAGTTCATTAATTTTTTCTAATAGGTGCGATTGTTTCAACTTTTTTTCACTAGTAGCTTCTACATCTTCCTCGTCCTTTCTTTTCTTCTCTAATTCTGTTACATCTTTTGATTTTTCCATATATGATGCATATTCTGCATGAGATTTCTGAATATAATGCATCATTTCTTTGGTATAGGGAATGGAGGAAACAGAATTGCCATGCATTCGAATAACATCATGACAAATCCGTAAACTTTGAACGGTTAATTCCGATAAAGAAGCTCTCTCCTTTGTCA
>JAPDSC010073437.1:0-10285 GCA_026290005.1 Latrodectus geometricus | reverse complement strand
TTAAAAAATCAGGAATTTCAGGAATATCAGGACAACTCCGAGCCCTGTATAAATACATTTTTATTACATAATACAAGTATTGAGCATCTCAAATATTAATGTTTAGAAATATTGGCGCAGTGGAAAGGCAATGTGTTCTTCGGAGTGGATGATCCTATCCTCTGTTGAAAGCAAGATTAATTTATGTTTTCTGCATGCATATCTCTCCGTAAAGGATGATTGAAAGTTTTCCAGATTTGAAATGAAAATACGTCCCACTTTCGTAAAACAAACTATTTAAAAAAAATTGATTTTAACACTTAGTGTGTGTGCATGCACTGGCATACTTAAATGTACTTAGTTCAGATTTGGGCTCTACTAGTTTTGGTGGAAATAGCTGGGTGGAATCAGTCTTTGTAATTTAGAACCAAGAAGACCACCCAATACTTGACCTTTAGAAATATCACTTTACTCGGAGGATATTGCGATCACGACCTGTTTAACGTGCCCCAATCGCCAACGTACTTAAATTCATCATAATGTTCAAAACTTAATGTAGAAATTGTCGATCTCCTTGTTTCTGAAAACAAATTGTATATCAAAGTAATGTATAGGTAATTATTAACAAATAGCAATTTGTTGGTCAAAAATATTTTGGACATCATTGCACAAACAATGCCTTATGAAAAATAAAATGCAGTATTTCTAAAAATATGAAAATAACACATTTTGATTTAGTTTATAATTTTAAATTCAAATAAATAAATTTTCATTGTAATCAAGTATTGCTATTACAAATATTAGAAAAAACAAACCTTCAGTTCAAGCGGCTTATGTAGTTTCATTCGAAAGTTTAAGAGTTCAATAAATCTAAATCTGGCTGATGTTGCAGATTCTAATGTTGTATAAAAAACTTTATGATTTCGATCTTACATTTTTTTCACTTGATAATTAAATTTATTATACTTTGGTCCCTTTCTTACTAAGCAAAGAAGGAATTCAATAAAGATAAGGAAAGGAAAAATTTCAAAACTGATCAAGTTACTTAAGGCAGGCCGCAAACTCGGTAGACCATCCGATTGAGACACCGTCTTAAGGGTATACAAACCCCGTCTTATGGAGATCTTAGTGTGACGTTGTAATCTGACGTCATGGATATTTTAAACCAATGAGAATTTGTTTACATTCTCATTGTTTACATTCCGGTTCCATTTCCGATTGCAATATTAAAAAAAATATTATTACCTCTATAAAGATTTATAATTAACTCCTCCTCTTCAAATGTAAACTTGTACTCTCGATATCAACGTGGTATATTTTTCTTGCGGAAATAGAAATTAGCTTTGTCTCGCGGAAAGTTGCCAGATATTTCAAACCAGCTCGATATCCAGATTTGTCTCGCGCTCCGCCCATTTTTTGACGTAGGTAAGATTTTTGTGACGTCATTTCGCCTCATGTGAATCTCGCGAGATCTTCGGCTTGTCTCTCGATACATGTCTCATGCGATCATCTACGAATTTGCGGCCTGCCTAAAATAGTTTTTATGTCAATATGATTTCTTAAAAATCCCTTAAATGTTTTGATAGTATCAGAAAAATCATACTTTAAGTTTTAATATGATAAATATAAAGAAACGTAATTGGAAGATTTGTTGTTATTGAGAGTTAAAAAAGCTTCTGTGAAACTACAGTGCAGCATCCTAAAGAAAAGAAAAGGCTCTTGTGTTTACCTCAAGATTTTTTGTAGTCCTTAGTCTAATGTTGCGTTATATTCGTTTGAAGTTTTTCCTGAAATGAGTTTCTCATTAATTCTCCAAAATATTTGTGTTCTGTTACAGATTGACTTCGAAAGAAAAAAAATTTTTTTTTTCTCAAACCAGCATTACAACTTTCAGGGTAGAAGGCTGTCTTCCTAGAATCGAAATGAGATACAACGAGAGGAATCGAAAAGTTATCACTTCCAAATTCTGAGAAAGTACATACAGTGGAGTCCCAATTATCCGCTATTCCGTGTTATATGCTGTACCAACGACATTTACATTTTTATTTAATTAATTAATACAGCAAAAATCGCTGAAAAATAGTCTGCCGATAATTTGCACGACTCAGGAGTGCACGTGATGCCTTGCTAATATATCTCTGACTATACAGTTACCATGACTATTCTCTACCCATTTCTATTAGTTGATTGTACGTTCTTGCTTTTCTTCATTATTTATTCAGTATTCAGTAAATTACGGTTTTTTTCAGTAATAAATGTCCAAGGACTTGTTCGTTCCAAGGACGTTTCTAAGAACGTTGTTTTATTGTAGTCTTATTAGCAATCATAATTTTGGAAAGTAAGAAAAGTAAAAAATCTTTTTGTTTTATCATTCAAAAACAAGCTTGACGTTTTAGAAAGACTGGATAAAAAGGAATCATTGTAGAAATTCGTTGTAGACTAATGCATCAGTCGTAGATTGTTGGAGATTGGAGGCATAAACAATTAAAATTATAAAAATGGTGTTCCTCTCGAGCTTCCGAAATCGACTTTAAAAATTGAAAATTATGAAAAAAAAGTGATTATGATAAAACTAGAGAGGTCTTGTACTAAAAGTTACTCCAGTTTACTAATAAAGAGATGCCTATTTCCAAACCTATCTTAAAAGGAACGATGCTGAATTTCCAAAAATAATTCAAAGGGAATGCAGATTTTACAGCTTGCGCAAGCTAGCTAGGCAGATGGAAAAAGGTCTATGGAAATAGATCAGTTGAACATTTTTGACGAAAAACTATTATCAAGCTTTGAATAAATGGAACAATTTAAGAATAAGTTTTAAACATTTATTAAAGCTGAAAGCTTAATCATAGATCAAATAATTAATTGCGACGAAACGGGCCTAAATTATAAAATGTTACCAAGCAAGAGCCTCGAAGCTAGAACTGCAGCTCTAGGATTGAAACGTAACAAAGATAGTTATCATTCTGGCTTGCTGTAATACTACATCAAACCACCACAAATGAAACTGACATCACTGGAAAGGCAAAACATCTTACAGTTTTATTTTAAAACTTACTCTAAAAGTAATATATTTTGAAGAAAGAAGTGTATAGATGAGCCGTAGCATTTTGAAAGATTGGTTTTTCAAAGAGTTTGTGCCGTTGTCAGAGACTTGTAATAACTTACCCTGAAAAGCAGTTTTACTGTTAGATAATGCCCTAACTCTTCCTGATGAAAATGAACTTAAAGATGGGGATGTGGTTAGTTGGTTGGGTTTTATGGCCCAAGGTCCAAAAATAAGATGAGGATGTGAGGGCCATGTCTCTCTCTCCAAAGGTAGTTGTTAGTTGTCAACCAATGGACTAGGGTGTTTTGGAAACACTTAAGAAAAACCAAAGAATGTGATATTTTTATTAACAGTTCCATCACTAAATACTTATGCTACATTCATTAAAATAATGATGCTTTAAGTGGCTACAAGAAGATTTAAAATTTACACAGTTTTCCCTTTCATAAATTTGAACGAGGAGAATTCAAATAACATTCACTCAATTATGAAAAAAAATTTATTTCACTACTAGTACTTTTTTTGCTTCAATTATTATTGATTCCCCCGTTTCCCATTCATGATGGGGAACTGTTCATTGAACGAACAATTCTCCATTTCATTAAACTTTAAGTAAAATTGTCATGATCCACGCCTTACCAAAACGTTAAGGTAGAGAACACATGTTCCAATGAAATAATTCTTTGAAAACTGTTTATGATCCTTTCGCGTATATTTCTCTGTTGTTAATCAGTTATCCTAATGGTAAAACTATGAATAACGTGGTGACTTTATATTGATTCAAACAAAACATCACTACGAGTTTGAGTTTAGTGTCTGACAAACTGTCTATACTTGACAGTGTGAGTATCCACTTTTATTACTGTCACTGATAACTTGTACTCAGGGTATGTGACTAATACAGTTGGTAGATATTAGACCTTTCTTTGCCCGATCAAAAATCTGAATACTTACTGCATATATTAAATTTCATTGAGATTGATGTTTTTCCACTGGTGTGGATAGGAATGTTCTTGCATAGATGTCAACCTTATCCAGAGTCCTAGTAAAAAATATGATCTATTTGGGAGTATGCACAGTCCATGTACCTTCATTGACCAAGACTAGAGAAAACAATAAACCAACTTATTCGAAATAAATTAATAGATTTAGATGCATATTGCTTAAATATCATAGACAATACCATATGAGATATTATAGACAATATTAGATTGAGCTTTTTGTTATTTCACCATAATTATTTATTTTTCATTGGATATAACTTTTTTGCATTTAAACAAAACGTTTAACTTTAAAACATATTTTAAAATTTTGACCATGCAACTCTAAAAAATTTAAATAAATGAAACTAATTTTGAAAACTTCCTATTGATTGGTCGATTTTTGATTATTTTTCTTGCGCAGTATGCTATCATATGTTCCGTGTTCAAATAGCTATGTAAAAAGATTTGAAGTTTATTATACGGTATCTGTACTGACTCTTAAGTTGAAATAAAAATAATTGCAATTTCTTGAAACAAAGTTTTCTCGAAGTTTCTAACATTATATACCATGGAAAACGACCCCATAGCGAAGTTTGCTTGAAGTAACCAATTATTGAACAAAAGAATGTTTGAATACAATGATGCGACGAGTGTATAGATAATTGGAGAGTAAAAGCACCGAAATAACCAAATGAACTAAAATCTTCGTAAAAATATAAAGCCAAGCATTCCTGAGAAAAGCCAGAGTTTTTACTGCTGATGCTTTAAATTGCTTTGAATAATTAGGTATGGAACGATTTTTATGTTTGTACACAGAATACGAAAAAGCATTTTAGTACAATATTTAGCTCAAGGGTTCCTCCAAATTTTTTTTGCAACTAACAATACTAACTGCATCTATACTATTAGATGCAGTTTTACATGTCACTCATTCAATACTAATTATAAAACATAAATGTTATTGTACATAATAGAAAAGAAATTTCAGAAACATTTATCAGTTTAACTTTTTCAAAGAAATTTCACGATAGTCCATGACAATCTAGGATGTGTCATGACACAGTTTGGAAGTCTGATTTTGCAAAAGCAAAATTAAGTTACCGAAGAATATTATTTTATATTTCTCTTTTATATACTGAAATTAAAATACCAAACCTCTGGATAATCCGTAAATGCCTGATGAGTCAAGATACACTTTTTAAAAATTTATGATTTCATATGTATGCAAAATTAAGTTGCTGTTCTTTGCAGCATCATTTCGTTATTTAATGTTATGTTTTATGTTCAGTCACAGTAATGAATATTATTATATTTTCTAATGCCCCAGTATATCAGGATTCACAATATGAAAATATACAATTTAACATAAATGAAAGTAAGTTATTAAGAAATATGATTTCACTTCTAATTATTTATTCATTTTATGTTCAGAAATTACAGAAACAAACCACACATCCGGGATGTTGGGATAAACAAAATGAAATCTATAATTTGGTATAAGTGGAAAATTAATTTATTGCGAGTTTTATTTTATACTTAATTTTCTATACAATTCGTGTTTTAAAATTGCAGTAATGGACATACTGTATGATATCCATCTTTAATGATAGATTATTATTTTATAATTATATATTATCATTATTATAATTATAGATTATCATATTGTATGCTTGCGACATACAATATGTAAATCTATAATTAAATGGGAAACTAAGTTATTACAGAACATGATTATTCCCATTTTATTTTATTCTGAAATATTACACTGTGATGTATCCAATCCATGACCTTCCATTCCATGATCAATAAATTCCATGACCTTCCAAGAAGTCACTACGCACTATATGAGAACCATGGTTCAACGCAAATAGATATTTTAGTTACTGAAGAACATATTTTTTTATCTTTAAATATTTATTTACTTCTTTACATTCTGAAATTATAATAATGAGCCCCATAAATTTCCATGATTCTACGAAATGACACCACACACAATATGAAAATCCTAATATAGGATATATGGAAATTTAACGCAGAATATTATTTCATCCACAATTATTTATTTATTTTATGTTTTGAAATTACAGTAACTAACCTCATGATACTCCATGATATTTCGGATTATTACAAACATAATATAAAAAATTAAAATTTTGGATAAAGGGAAAATTAAATTATTTTATGATTTTCTATTTGTGTATTGCAATTCTACAAATACGGTAAACAACGCTATAATATAGGAAATATTGAGATGTTGTATCACACAATATGAAATACATTGTTTTTTGTTGAGTTGAAAAATTGAGTAATTATAGAACATGATTTTATCCTTAATTCATTTACTATACGTTCAAAAATTATAGTAACAAAATTCACAATGTATCGAATATCTATAATTTATCACATATGGAAAATAAATCTATTGCAGAACATTTTTTATCATTGCTTTATGTTCTAAAATTACAGTGAACGAACTTCATGATGATACATAACATGCCAGAACATTGCACACAATATAAAATTTATTTCAAACGGGAAATTAAATTATTGTAATAAATTATTTTATGTATCTAAAGTATTCTGTTTAAATTCTAAAATTACATTTTTGTAACTGCGAACATTATAATTCATGGCATTCTAGGAAGTTGCGACGCACAATATGAAAATCTAAAATTTGGCTCAAATAAAATTTAAGTTCTTGTGGAACATTATTTTATCTCTGTTCATTTACTTTACATTCTGAGATTACAGTAATAAATCTCACGAAACACCAATATGAAAATCTAATATGACTCTATGACTATGGGAAGTCGTGTGACACACATTATAAAAATCCATTATTTCATAGAAATAGAAATTTAATTAATTGCAGAATATTTAATGTCTAATTATTTATTTATTTTACATTCTGAAATTATAGAAACGAATCTCATGATATTGCATGACATTTTGGTGTGCTGTTGCACTAACATACTTCCCTCTACCTAGCCCAAAGATGGTCTCTACTATTTAAGGGAATCCGGGATAGTTCCTTTAAATGGTAGAACCCATCTCTAAGCACACAGTTTGGTAATCTAAAATCAAGTGTAAAGACAAAATTAAGTTATTGAGCTCGATTAATTTATCATATATGCCACCAGTACGCAGCAATTAAAGGTTCTTATTATTAACAAAAATACAAAGTTAAGTGATAATTACAGAAATTGAAAACTAAGTATTTCATTCAAAAATATTGGAATTCGTGCTGCCCTGCGAGTCAAGGTGTTTCAAATACACTAATAGAAGTCACTCTTCGATGCCATCAAAGTCCCCGCGATGTGTAATTCATTCCATATTCAAACCATAAAAACTATTAGAATAAAAGAACAAAACATTTTAACTTTGGTTGAAAAATATGTTTTTCACATGTCAGTTATCGATGCAAGAAATTAATTTACTTTCATCTCGCTGATTACAATCAGATTATAATGTCGGCACACGTTACTTAATCGATAATTACAAGTTATTAAAACGTGATTTTACGAGTAAATGAACTTCCATTGATAGGCGATTAGCATATTTTTCTTTACGAAAACATATCCGGGTAAACAAAGTTTCCAGATGGACTTACGAAACGATAGGCTTATGAACCTCTTACATAGGACATTTTCCAAATGGATACAAGTCGGGTTCAAAGTTTGCGTCATTAAGAGATAAATTATTCCGATTTTACTATTTCTTGATTTTTATAAAATATACAAATTTGAAGAAGTTATTTATCTTTATCTTTGAAAACGAATATAAAAAAATAATGTTTTTCTTTATCTTTTAAGATTACTAAAAAAGGCAGAGGAAAAATTGGCAGACTCTAAATAAATGTATATTAAACAGAACATAATTGTGATTTATGCTTTACGGAACATTATTCATTTGATGAAATATAATAAAAAGTGATAACGTTTGAACTCTTAATCCTTAGATTTTATAAAGCGTGAAAATATTAAAAAAATAATATTTTTTTGCCAATTTAAATCTTTAGGATTTAAATTTAAAATCAGAATAATGAGACGATTGTGTATGTATCCTTCAAAAAATGGAAAACCTTAGATTCAATAATAACTGATAAACTGCTGGGAATATTTATTGCTTTCCTATTTTTTGCATATACATGTATCTGCATGGGTGGTTGGAAAATTTCCATATTTTTAGTCTTGCGACACCTGACTATGACCCACAATCTATTAGCAATTTTTCAGGAGGGTATAGAGCTGAGGATGCCTAAAAAGTCAAAAATTGTCCGTATATACTTCAAATGAGTCCTTGGGAGATTTCTGGAATTTTTCCCTTGTGAATACGGTTCATTATTTTTATACCGGGAGCCACAAGTTCCAGGAATAAACTTCCTACTGTTTAAAAGAAATTTACTACTGTTTTTATATATTAAATTATCCACTAAATCTTATAAATTCTAAAATTGTTAATCTCATTTGATTTAACGAAAATATCATCCACAAAAAATATTGTGCTGATTAGTAGAAAAGTCGTTTTACACAATTAAAAACATGTTTTTTTTAAAATTAGATCAATAACAAAATCATCTATTGCATAATGCGTCATAAAAACTATAATATTTCAATTTCCTTATTGAGTACATATTTCCGCTAAGTTTTTAACTGTAGGTCAGGGTTTATAATTAACTCTCGAATGCAAATAAAGTACATTCAGCGACAAACGTAACCAAACAATTATATTTTTATTACTCTTTTGATTTAATTCTTTTCAATAAATTACATATTAAAGTAATTGCAATATTATTAAAAACTACAGTGATTGATTGCAGAATAATATTTCTATGTAATCTTACAGTCTCATAACATTATATAAAATGGCAGCCCCACAGGCCCTAAGAACTGCTGTTTTGCAAAGATTTACTCAAATTTTCAGATTAAGTAATTCTTTCATGTTATAATCTTTACATGATAAATAATTCAAAAGTTCTCTGATATTTGATAAGGACATAACCAATATGGTCTTTCCCACATGAAAGATATGAGCTGCAGTTTTTAAAACGGGAAAACATTATAGAATATAATGTTTAACCGTTATAAAAAGTGTATTCTATATTTATATATAATCCTATAAAACAAATATAAAATTTTTTAGTAATTAGTATTTACATTTAGGGTCACTATATTTAATGGGTAAAGGAGTCATTTTTGTGTCTGGAAAATTGCAGATTTTATTCCTTACTCAATCGAACACTTGAAGAAATGAGAAGAATCCCGAGATATGTGTGTGTGTAAGAATCAATCGAAAGAATAATTAAATTAAAGGTCAAAACGCCAGCCATCCAGTTGCCATTTCGGCGTGTTAATTATAAACAATGAAAAAGGAACTAACATTCTGGATTACATTCGAATGATTATTCTTGTATTTGTCATTTACTACGGACTTGGATATTTCCTGTGGTTTATAATACCTTTAAATTGTAAGCCATTATGAAAAAATTGTGCTTGTAGAATAACAAAGTTGGGGAAAAATAGGATCTCAAAACATGATTTCCTGAGATATAGTTCAAAATATATTTTGGAACATACCACAGGATTACGGTGATATGAAAAACGCTCGATTTAATGCTATTTAAATTACTGTTATTTTATTGCCGTCTATTTTGTCGGCTGAAAAATCTCAACACAGCCAATCTCAGGAAAATCTCCGTCGGTGAGATATATTAGAAAGTTTGTTAGCTTCCATATAAAAACGACACACATGCATTTTTATCCCCAACAGTAAAACAGAATTAAATTATTTTTAAGAAGCACTTTGAGTGTAAATAGATTTGAGTGCTTTGGCCATGCTCTCAATAACCAAATGATATGATAATCTCTTGCCTACTTTCAAAGATGATGCAATAGCTTTATTTACCTCAAAAGAAAGAAGGACGGAAAAGAAAACATTTCGAAGTGCCATTAAAAATAAAATTATAAAACTTAACTTCAGAAATTGATTATTCCTTTCTGTTGATCATTATTTGTTTATGATTTGTGCTATTAATTAATTTTTATTGCAAAAACTGTATGAAGCCATACTTGAATAAGAGACTATCTGCAGAGGAATCTGACAGCAGAATAGCTGCTTCATGTTGAACATGGTAGACTTATATTAAAATGTTAGGTGGTTTCTGATTTTTTATTAAAATATATTATTAGTGAAATGATAATCTCTCTCTTGAAAAATTTCAAATACATATGCACAAAATCTCTGAATAATATATTATAGTACACAATATTTTTAAAAT
>JAPDSC010073432.1:0-12922 GCA_026290005.1 Latrodectus geometricus | reverse complement strand
CACTGAAAGGTGAAAGTTTGAGTATGGTGTGACGTAAAGCGCGCGCTAACCTACTCTAAAATTCGAACAATAAAAAAATGACAGGCAATAATGTGTGGCCGTATTTGAATAGACTGTATAATTTATAGCCATAAGGAGAAAATGTCACAATGGCCGATTTTTCTATTTGTCCATTCAAACATCTTTAAGTGTATTCAGTGCATTCGTGTGGGGGAATCACTAGCATATCGTGAGACTTTATTCGATGCGATAAGATTTCATGACCAGATGTTATGTGTTTTTGTGGGTTTTTTCTCTAATTAAGTTGATTTAGGGAAAAAATATAGAAAAACATGAGTTAATTCAAAATATCTCAAAGTTGGATTATTAACAATGCGTTGCTATGATTTGTCGTTTCAACATACAACACTTTTCTCGAAAAGAACAATGTTGTTTTTAAAAAAGTAAACAAACTGATATGCTTTTGGTGTTTCAAAAATACTAAAAGTAAAAAAAAATACTACAAATACACAAATTTCTAAAAGAAAATTTTCTTTTTAAAATTAATTTAATCAGAGTTACATGCCACTGAAGAAAATGATAATTTACAGGTTTTAAGATTTTTATTCTGTTGTAAAATTTTAAGACAAAATATTAGGTTGGGGAAAAAGTAATCCATTATTTTTTCGGTAAACATCTGTAGTGATCGATATCTCGTGAGGTATCTATCAAACAATTTCAGATTTATGCTCGTTGGAAAGGTGACATTTGACACTAAAATATCCACTTGCGGTTTTTTGTTTGATTAATTCAGTTACGAGTACAAGGTTTTAAAAATGGAAGACAACAAACAGAAAATTCGATACATTTTCGTTTTTCTCTTATAACGGCGGAAAAGATAGCCGGGTGGCTAAAATTGTGAAAGGTGTTTATCGTCCTATATAAGACTGTAACAACCAGTTACGTACAATTTTTGTTTCGTCGATTCCGTTCGGGTATTTTTGATGTTAGAGATGCACCTCGCATGTGGATACAGCATCGTCGAAAATGTCTATAAAATATCAAAAATGATCGAAGTTAACCGCATGTCAGCAGTCGTAACGCGCAACACCTAAAAATCTACATGAAAGCTGTTTTAAACCTTTCTACAAAGTGAATCCAAAAGAAGTTACATAAAGTTCACTTAAAAATAATGGATTTCTTTTTCCCCAACCTAATATAAAATTTAAATGATGTCTCACGTCACTACACTAAGGTTTGAAATTGCGAGTTATTTTCTTTAAGCTATTTATGAGTACGATTAAGATATTTTCTTCACAAGACAATATGTTAGTGCATAGTTTTGATGCACAGTATCCAATTATAAAACTAGTACATCATAGATAAAACCGCAATAGCCTAACAGAGAAAGGTATCTTTTTACTGTGCGGAAGGTTACGTGTTTGATATCTAAAAAGGTCGTGGCACTGAGATGTCCCATGCATATAAGTCTTTCACAAAGTACAACGTCTTGCCGTAGGCGTGGTGTGGAAGTATTGAAATGATGGTGCCATCTCAAGGGCCGACTTTGTCACTCTAACTTGGTTCATAATTACGACGCAATTAGCTAATTTCATCTCCTTCTGTCATCAGAAATAAGCAATCGAAAATGAAATGCGAAAAACTTATGTAATCTAACAAGGCTGTCAAATTCTCACCTCGAAAAATGAAGCGGCATAAATAAACTATTTACCATAAAAAATTAGATATTATGATACGTTTCTATATCTTGCCTCAATTTTTGTTTCAGATTTTGGACTCATTTAATTGACTTATTTGCAATTTACAGCTACTTTTTCTGAAATATAGGGTATTTTGGAGCAGAATCTATTGTGATCTTTAACATAGTTGATTTATTTAAAGTGAAAAAAAGGCATATATAATAAAAATGAAGTTTTCATAGATAGGTTTTGTGGCTTAGAAAATAAAACAATTTAAAAATTTAATTTCTTTTAGGAATTTGATAAACTAGTTTTCCTAAAGCTTAATTTCTGTTTTTTTTTTATTTTTGCACGGGATTGTAATACTTTAATAGCTTGACAGGGAATATTTATTCTATATGTAGTCCAACAAATGGTCATCATGCTGTTAAGTACTATGAATGTTAAGTTTTCCTTAAGGTCTAACTATTCTCAGTTGCTAAGACATGGAATGGGCAGTCGTTTTCAGGTGTTGTTCTCGTCATTTCAAAGGTCCAAAGTTACGTATTACTGATTGTATTTTAACGGTTTCAATCGACAGAAATAAGCAGTCAGAAACATATCCTAAAAGACAAATCTCTCTATTTTTACTATTTGAGATTCATGAAACTTAGCTAACAGCCTCGTCGACGCCAGAATTGACAACCTTCTTTTTAAACTTCTATTCCTTGGTGTGACATTGGACTATGTACAAACTTTAACTTGCAAACCCTTTTAGAATGGAAGTCTTAGACTGAATTAGTAATTTATTGTTTTATAGATGAAAGAACGTAGTCTTTTTAGATCAAGTCAAAGTGGTCTATTAAATTATGTACAAATATTGATAATAAATAACAATATGAAAATTTAGATGCCCAAAGAAGGTGAGAATTACATTAATAAGACATTTGTAGATTAACTTAAACAACGATCACAAGAAAAAAACCCTTTCCAATAAATTTAATACGATTCTCATTTCTTAGGTCAATTTATTTGAAGTCAAGTTAGGATAATGAACTTCCAACAATGCTATCTAGAATATAATCCCAAACTTTTTTCGAATTAAATTAGAAGATATACAGTATCAATTACATTAATAATTACTAATCAGATTCAAATTCAGACCAGACTCTGAAGGAATAGAATAATTACTGTACATAATTTTCACCAAAAAGATTTACAGGATAAATGTACGTTTTACCAGTATCAAAATTAGTTAGAATAAATTTAATACTGCATAATAACTAGTCATTAATCAGAGGATAACTGATCGCCAAAATTTTGTATAATGCATTTGAACAAAAGTCGTGTACTGCTTTTAGAATTCACTTTGAAAATTCTAGCCGGAAAAATTTTCAACTATCTATTTAGATAAATGTTGGTGCAAAAAGCAGAAATACTCTTTCTACCTCCTATAGTTCAACACTTGCTAGGACTAAATTTAAGACCTTCCATTTCAAGAATCCTGGTTCAATATATTGGTTGCAAAGAATCCAATAAAAACAAGCTATTTACTACAAAATTTATTCCAAAAAATATGGTCAATAACCAAGATTGTGCATTTTTTGCAGCCGCTAAATTTGAAGTTTCAAAATTTTTCAGTTTTTATTCAGATTTTTAATTTATGATCCATGTGGGCATTAGCACATTTACCTGTATTTAACCCAAAGTTGTGTTCTATCAACTAGGTGAAAGTTGTTGAGAAAGGACATTTCTTTCTAATTTAGAAGTAAGAACCAAGCAGAAAACCTGTTAAACCTGCCACCCCCATAAGTATCATTTCACTTGGAGGCTATTGCGACCACATCCATTTAAACTTGCCCCCGCCACCTTTAGAAAACCCATCAGACATCTGATTGATTACTTTTTTTAACACAGCAGATTTCCAATTTAAATGGGAAATCGAACTGGGAAACTCCCCTTTTCCCTGTAAGGAGAATAAAGCCTTTACCAACTAAGACACCGCAGCCTTAAATGGGCAATTCATGTTACCATTTAAATTTTATGTGTTACTTAACTTCGTAACTATTATTTGAATAAAGAATTCTTAGAGAACAGTTAAATTATATGTGCAATAGTTCATAAATAGAATTATTGCATTTAAGATATAATACATAAAAATCATTCATGCATATTTGCCTTAGCAGTAAATTTGCTAAATGAATTACTTTTATGACGGCTACATAATGCGAACGGAATTTGAATTAATATCATTTAAGACCATGAATCCGAATCATTTTAATGACTAGTGTTGAAAGACGGAAGGGAGAATCCAAACTCAGCAGTCTAATTTGGTACATTAATTACCAGCGTTTCAATTTTCATTACCAGCGTTTTAATTTTGAAAGTGCGTTAATTCAATTCTTAACTCGCCTAGAAATATCTTTAGATTTTCAGAATCTACATTAAACCGTATATCCTCCCTTAATTAGTCCTCGTTAGCAAAAAATTTCCATTGTACGACAAATTCCTGCAATATAAATTGTGTCCTGGCACAGCGAAAGTCCTATTAGTAAAATATTAATCGCATTTAATTTTCTTTTACTAAACCAAAGAATGTAATTCAGATATATGCATTAAAGTTTTTTAGATTCTAATATACTTCCACTACTGTGATGTAATATGATCATGAAAATGGTTGCTTGGATATTTATCTTGTCGCCTGATGGCGGTTCAAAATTACGTTGGTTGTACTTGGCGTCTTTCATAATTGACTGTTTTAGCAGCTTTGGTTATTGCAATTGACAACTAGAAGACTTTCGCTATTAAAACTATAGTAATATAAATATGCATTCCATTCTCACAGCACTTGTGTTACAAGCATTAATGTTTAATATAACAATATATGGTTAGACTATACTTTAGGGTGCCCCTTTGATTCTCGCCAAGTTGTGATGGCGATTGATCGCCAAGCTGGGCAAAACCGAATCGTGTTCTGATTGGTACCTTTTAAATTTTTATCACTGATTGGTTTATCGTTTTTAGAATTTTGAAAATCCAACGGACGTTGCGTTATTTTTGAATGTTCAATCATACCTATTAGCACTGTAATCGGCGCCAACAGGAATGGCACCAAAAAAATCTGCAAGTTACCCTAAAGTATAGTTTTACCCAAAATATAATAACATGTAAGCTTAATGTTTGATAAATCTAAAGGAATAATGGCACCATTTCCCAGGAAACTTGATACGGTAAGAGTCGTAGTGTTTATTAAAATTAATGCGTAACAAAGGAGTATGAGATGTGAAATTTAATTGGCTGAGGTAGCTCGAGATGAAGAAACGCAATTCTTTCGCCCCTGAGGTGATGGGTTTAATACCTGATTAGGTGAAGACCATTGTGTTGAGAAAAATAATGCATATTAAAAGTTCTAGGCAGCGCGACATTTCTAATTTGGCTTAATGTGGAAAGCGTAATCCCAGCTTAGATGATGATTTAATCATATGCTTCTATTTTAAAATTTCGAAAGAAACTGCGATATTTAGTCTCCAAACTTGACATTATGAAACTGCCAAAATTTTCAATGCAGAAGTTTTTAAGTAATATTGTTTCACACAATAGAAATTCGCAGAAGCTAACATTAAAGAGAATTCGTTCTTTTAAGAAATGGTACAACACATATATTTAGCACATTCTCTTTGAAAAATCGAACTATACGCATTATATTCTGGAGTTGTTTTGTGTATTTTGGATATGGATGATTAGGTAAATGGTTCTCTATTTTTTTACTCACTTCTATTCACAAGGAGCACTTTGTGAATTACAGCAAATTCGAAGCTCTTTAATATTGCTTAATCCTTATTTCCCATCCGAATAAGTAATTTGTAACAGCATGTGTTCCATTACTGCGCCATGTTGTTTCACGTCATAAATAGAACTTCTTTGTTACTTCATCAGCAATTGAAAGCAAGTTTTATTGAAAATATTTCAAGGAAGCAACAAACTTAATTTCTTCAATACGAATAGTGCAGCCTTGACCTTGAAATTCCAAAACTTTTCTAGAAAGCCACAAATATCTGAAAAAATAAAACGATTTATTATGCAGAAAAACAAGAAGCTCTGATTGACAGATGTGGAAGAATAATTCCATTCTCTTTTAGAATTTTCTCTTCACTTCTTTTCCATTCGCACAAATCAATCTATAGATATCTCTCCCTTTTTTATTGCGATTTTGACAACCGGATAATATTTTTTCCTCGTCATGCAAACAGTATTAATTTTTTTCACTTGTATTACAAACAATTTTTTCTAACCTTTACCTCTTCCTCTTCTTTTAAGTGCGCAATATAAAGATATTTGTTCTGCAGACCTAAGATGTGGCAATCACTTTACTAAAGCTTTTGAGTAGCGATGAATTCTCTTTAATACCGAAAAGAATATTGAAATAAAAAAAATTGAAATACGTTGAACAGAATGTTCTTTTGTCAAAAAATTTTTTCAATATTTATTTATCGCTGAAAACGATTCAAGAAAAAATTCGGATCTAAATAACAATTCTTTTCTTACAACTCGTACACTAAAATTTCCTTGCTGTAGAGGATTAACATATTCTCAATAATATTACTGCTGAGCTCGTTGACGTAATAGATTACTTATTTCCGTTTAGGAGTTTAAATGACGTCAATGCCACTACTCCATAACGATTTAAAACAGGTTTATTATTATTTTGAGTTGAAATTAAAAGAAAAAACCTTAATTACTATACTATACTAAAAAACTAAATTGATTTTGTTTTAGTTTCCGTTTCGATTCTTGTGTAGTTAATATTATTTGATATTATGAGCTAAAAATATTGTTTAAAACTGATATTCCATATTATAAGGGCAATGAACCTTAAATTTTCTTTTCGAAGCAAAATCTTTACAGATTCTTGTATCTAATAGCGTAAATTTTTTAATTGTGTGAATCTGATTGGATAAATCATTAAGAAAGAATAATAAAAAAAGAAAAATAACGGTCTCGCTTAATATTTAAATTTTAATAAAATCATTGCGCCAAATATTAAAATAATATATTTACAATTAGCCTGACAAAAAGGAATCGCTTTTGTGAATGAAAAATAAGAATGCGATTCCTAATTCGATCAAGGACCATTAGTTGAATAGCCTATGCACATTAAATGTTCTTAGGAATTCATAAATATCTGATGATTTGATGTAAAGTTTATGCGCCGCACAGTTGAAAACCTTAGAACTGTTGTTAAGAATTTTGGTATCCACTGGGTCAATGTACTACAGAAGAACTTTTCATAGATAGTGGGCTATATTCGCGTGTCGCTAGGGAAAAAACTTGGAAAACACCAAAGCACTCATCTCGACTGACGGACACTCATCACTTTTTGTTACAAAGTGGCTAGGATCGAATCATAGACCTTTCGCTCTGAAGAGCATTGTTTAGGTCACAATGAGCTCAATTGAAGAAATTTAAAAGGTATCTCATAAATTGATGTAGTCACTTGATATTTTATTAACATAACTCATTTGTTTATAAGGAATAAAAATGTTTCAAAACGTTAAAAACTTTACTCTGTGATAATATAAATTGTTTTAATAACTTATTACTAGACAAAATAAAAATTAATAATTTGAATCAATTTCTATTGCTATCACAACTCTAGCAACAATTCGATGTTCGATTTCAGTGTCATTTAATGCATTAATAATATGGTTTTGGTGTGGAGAAATTTTGCACAAGTATTTGTAAAGTCATAGTTTGCTCCAAAAAACTTTAAGTTCTTAGCAAATAATTTAAAATAGTCATCAAATGAAATAAAATTCGTTCAAATAACATATTTGTAACATTCATTACAATATTCACACATTTGCAATATTTCGAAAACGGGAAAAGCTGAATCAGATATGGGAAAAAAGGATAATTAAATGAGGGATACATTAATTTAACGATAATTATGTGGTATCATATTTAGAGATCTGCATTTCCTTGTTATCTTACGTATTCACCAACTTGAAATGAAAAAATTAGCATTAAAAAACTCTAATTGATCAATATATCTATTCCTGCTGGTTAACATTAAATATTTAAGCTAAATTACATTACGTAGGAACAAGAATTGAAATTGTAGACTTTTCTCATCTACATTACTCATCAGACTTAGCTCCCATTGAATATCATTTCATTTAAAAATTTCACTTACTTTACATAAGAAAAAACTTTAGATAGGAAAAAACTTTCAATTGTAGCTGAAAATGCTTTCTCTGAAAAACTTTTAATCTCTTTTTTACGTACTGTTTTACATTTGAGACATTAGAGTACTAGTATGATTTTTGTACTCGGTAATTTGTGAATGTTCAGTTCAAAAGTTCGTGGTCTTAACTCATGAGAGTTTCTGTATAAAAAGTTATTTTGAAACTACAATCTCATTGTAGCTTTATGATTGTGATTGTACACAATTGTTAGTAACTTTTTACGATGGTAAGAGTGTGCTGATATTATAAGAATCTTCATTAATTAAAAAGTATCTAAAAATAATAGGTTGCTTCCCGCAGACTAGAACTGAAATTAGTGCTTTAATTCCCAAATAAATAAGAGTAAAAAATTATTTTTAAAAAAAAGAGTTTCCAAGTGTTTTGGAGCTTTTTTATTATCTCCAGCAATAAACTCTTTGGAATTTCGTAAACTTTGATCTAGTAATTTATGGCAATATTATTTAAAAAAAATAATAATAATAAACCTGCAGAACAAAGTTTTTACTGATTTGATCTACAAAGCTTTGAAAAAATATTTAAACCCCCAAACTCAAACCATTCGATCAATCCACTCAATTCACAAACAAAAACACAATTAAGGAAAACTCATCTTGATGTAACTAGCACAATTTTTGACATAAAATATCTTATTCCCAAAGAAGAGAGGTCCTCTAAAAATATTGATAAATATATATTATTCTGTGTTAAGGCGTCAAGACAAAATTACATGACACAGTTCTCCTTCTTTCACACAATGACTCCAATAAACTAGTTACATCACCGAGTTGTGTTGCTTTTTTGCCCTTTGCGCTTATTATAATAATGCTTTTCTAAAATACTCCATCTAATCCACCACAGAAAAAACTATTACGGAATTCGATTGTTGCAAACGCAGAGTAATCAAGTAAATGTAATAAATTTTAAAATTAATGAAAATTGTTTGTTTAAATGTTTTATTTAAAGTAATTTTCGTTAAGCACATTTTAAAGAAAAATAATTTAAATAGTTAAATGTTTGAAGAATAATTAACTAGAGACTAAGGCTTTTTATAATTGAATTCCAGTTAGAAATGAGATTTCGGGAGGGATAATGAATTTATCGAAACATTTCTGTCACCATTTTATTTTTTGCGTATTTTTTTTATTTAACAATGTTTTAACTGTATAACAGGCTCTACTATTGTCATCTGGTCTTTTGATGTGAAAAAGTATTGTGTTTTTTGCTTATTGGTCGCATGTAAGTCATAGAAGATGCTAGGGAATTTTGCGAGCATGTAACAGGTGAATATAGACTGGACCGTAATATCTTCATCGTAATCTCGGAAAAGTCCTCCTCATATGAAAGATGATCTCAATATTTTACAGCAGCTTTGGACTAGACAATTCACTTCACGAATTGATATTACATATATTTTGATAATTTTTCATTTTTGATTTATTGTAGAACATCAATATATAAACTAAAAACAATATCTATGTTTACATAAATAAATGGGCATAATATGATGAATAAATTACAACTAAAAAAAAAAAAAAAAACTCAGCTCTTAAAATAATAATTGTCATATCCATTTCGTCATAATTAGTTACTAAGATCTAAACTGAATTAAATAATGGTGCTGCCATCTATTGTGAATAAAATTCAATTCAGATTTAAGCAATTCAAAGGTTGAGGTATTTAAAAATATCTGCTTCGTTTTAATTTTATTTATAATGGAATATTTCATAATTCCTAAAATGTAATTTATCTTAACATAATATTATAATTATTATGAACGAGCTTAAAAATAAACATTCAATAGTTACTTTACAAGATTTTATAGAATAAATTTAAAAAAAAAAATCTGTAAAACTTTACAAAAGTGTTGAATTACATATTTATTTTTCCTTTAAACATAGCTTAAAGGGTCTACACAAAAAATTAATTTCTATTAATAATGAAAATACAACATAAAAATATCACAATTTATAACCAGAAGAAAAGTAAAAAATTAAAATCAAATTCGGATGTGCGAATGTGAAAATAAAGTAGCTTAATTTTTGAATAACAAATTGAAATTTCCTAAAGCTCAATGAACAAAATGATATCATTATTATGTTTAATCGAAATTTAATATAGTTCAAAGTTGTATAGTAAATAAAACATTCAGAATCATTAAAATGTCATGCGAAAAAGCGACAATTTTTTTGAAATTTTGAGTGAAATAATTTCTATTTAGAAATAAAAATATGAAGTATTAAGATACAGTAAGAGAAAGGAAAACCGAAATCAAATTTAGAAAAAAGGAGCGAAAATGAAAACAAAAAGGGAACTAGTTCTAGCATTCCTAACAGTAAATTTAAAATACATGCTATTGCTTATAATTACGATAACTCATTCTACTAAACAGAATTTAAACTAACATAGAAACTTATGTTCAGGAGGAGCATATAAAGAAGGTAAAATATAATTAATACGCTAAAAAAAAACTTAAATTGAAACCAAGATGAAATATGAAGAATAACTGAAACTAATTATTTCAAGGTGGAAACACAAGGTCTCTAAAATTAAATTTAGAGTTCTCCTAAACTGTAGATTACAATTGTTTATGGATTATGTGTGGAATTAGATACCTAAACTGCTAAAGACGCAAAAATTGCCATAAATTTCACTGAAAACGTTATCATCCTGAAACAAGTATATGATATTGTTATTTTAATAATTTTTTATTCAGTAAGTTGAATACATTTGTTTCGACATTGTTTGATTTTAACAAGCATATTATCTTCAGCAATTAGAGAAAATGCAATTTCTTATTGATTGTTTTGTAAACCAACAAAATAAATAATACTATAGTTTGTAGAATTTTGAACAAACTTCTTTTATTTCATTTTACTGTTTAATCTCAGATGGAAAATACGAATGGATATTGTCAGTAACAACTCTGCATTAATTGGAGTTAGCAATGCAAGTGAAAACCAAACTCATAAAACTAACCAACTTTTTATTTTTATTTTTTGAGGCATGTATTTTTTTCCACAACTGTCTCGAAACAAAATCAAGCATTAGTGATTTTTACTAGGTTAAAGACTAAATCTAATATCACTTTTTATAATAAAGTATTTTGTAATTTTTTTACTCTTCGTAAAAAATAAGAACGAAATTCTCTCTACCTTCACTAGCCATTAATTACAACTCATTAATGAAGGCGAATTTCCACTTTAGAGGTCAATTTGTCTTATTTTTCAAAACTATTTCATTTTAGACAGTTGAAATATTTTTTTTTGTTTGATGAATTTTATGTCACTTTAATTCACTGTATTCAAAGAAATAACTTTAAAAAATTTATTTTCTTTCGTTTAATGAATATTAGTATCGAAAGAAAGCAAATATAAAAGGTTAACATATTTGATGAAATACTGTGAAAAGATTCCTACTATCTGTAAAGCATACAAAGATCGGCAATTTCATTTTCACACAAATTAATTTTAATGAATTGTTAATTTAATGCTCAGTTAAATTTTAATAACAAGCGAAGAACAATAATTTATTTATTAGAACTATTCGATGAAACGTCCATACTTAATAGAAAGCTATCTTAATTTGTTTTTAAATAGACATCAACACTGAATACATTCTCATTTTTATTAATCAAATTTATTTGTGAAAGTAATTCTGTCTACAAGAGACAAAGTATTTAATGTCTTAGATACTGAGACCAAGTGGTAAGATCATGCTTGGTCTTTGAAATAGATCACATGAATAGTTACCCATGAAAATACCAAGAACAGCAAGAATGTAGTACCTATAACTAGTGCAGCTTATAAAAAAAAAATTGAAGTATGATCTATAACTTCCCTAGCTGCGGATATAGTCACCATTACTGCAAATAATGATACTGTATTTTTTATCAAAAAAAATATCCTATAATTACCCACTCCCTATAAAATTTTTATTGCACAAGACACACCTAGTATTATTTACGTATTTTATCATCGTTAATACGTCACTATTGCTTTCGTTAATACTTTATTATGTAAGATACCACAGGAAACGGAAATGATAATGATTGGTTAAAAAAAGTGACAAACATATTTCTTTCGACACTGATATTTCGTTAGATACCTTAATATTGAAATGGAAAAAAGATAATTGATCTGGATATCATATGGAATTAATTAACACATACAACAAACTTTACGATATGTTCGAGCCTAAAAAAATCCTTTAAGGCGAAATAGGATGTAAAATAAGGCATTCTAATATCATATAATTTTTGCCATTAATGTCTACGTTCAAAGCAAATAATTTTTTTTGAGCAGGAGATTTTGTTTTACAATTGCACATATTTAGACTTTCAAAAAGACAAGAAATTAGCACATTTAATTTTAAAAATTTCCAAACTAATGAAGTAATAAATACAAACCAATGAATCAATTAAATTATGAATCTATATTAATAAAAATACTGAAATGCGATTTTTTTTCGTTTATGGCAAATGCATATGTTCCTATGTTTTTAAAAATATTATAGGATATAAGAACAATTTTTCTAACATTCATACGTAAATTTTTATAGTTTTATTCAGTTTGTTCAAACAGCTCTTAGCTCCTTACTGTAAAAGTTGCTTATCTCATAATGTGAAGACTCTGAGAGAAATACAAATTAAAAGTCTAAATAACAATCAAAATGAGAAAATATTGACAGATATAATAACCTCCAAAAGGTAATCTTATCTGAGAAAATTAATTGAAATTTTCAGTAAGGTTAGAAAGCTTACTGCAACTAACTTTGCTTAATGTAGTTTAAAGTGGACTTAAGAACCTAGTTTTGAAAAGCTGTGATCTTTTTGGTAAAATTATAAAATTTTCGTTTTTTTTTTTTTTTTTTTTTTTTTTTTTGGTCAAGAAAATCATGCTGGTACCAATTTTAATGTAAATTAAATAAGATATAGCTTAGAACCAGATTCTCTAGTGAGGGAGTGTAAGTAGAACATATTTAACACAGGAAAGAGAGGTAATTAATCAATTATAAACAGCT
>JAPDSC010073428.1:78729-89320 GCA_026290005.1 Latrodectus geometricus | reverse complement strand
AATGACTAGAATTTGGAATAATTTCCAAGGTGAATCTAAAATTTTGGCGATGAATCTAATGTTTCAAGATCTCTCCTTTAAAATGTATTTTCTTCCAATTCTATACAATAACTCATTTTGATTGCTCTGATAATTAATATTGTTTAAATATTTTATTTGTTTTTAGAAAAATCAAAACAGAGGGGGGAATTTTTTTAATTATATATAGGCCATGTATAAAAACAGCAGCTTGATTTTTCTTAGGATGTGAGCAGCTCCCCTTTAGAATTTTTTATTAGAGAGTACCATACTAGATGGTATATTAGATTTTGTCATGCATACATTCCTCTATGTTGTATAATTTATTAAAGTAATTACTTAAAAAGCAATATTTCTTTTTCCCCCCATTGGACTGATTACATGTATTGTTATTTTTCTGCCAAAGAACTATTTCATGTTGAATCCCTCTCCTTTGGTTGATTTAAAACTTCATGTATTAATATCACTTATGTTTTATATTAATACCTTGTGTCTTTGTATGCTGCCAAATACAGTTTTCTAATAATATAACATTCCTTGACTGAAAAGTAATCCCTAAAACTTTAAGTACAACTTACACATGTTTCTGTTATCTTATCAATAAATTGAAAAATAATTGATATTCACATCCAGAATTATAAAGTTTTTTAAATTAAACTATTATATAATTAGAAAAATAAATATACTGTTATTTTAGCTTTCATAGTAAATATATTTAACATGAAAGCTAAAGTATTTTTTATTATAGAAATAGTATATTGTCAAGTTTTTAATGTACTCATAATAAACAATCATAATATTCGAATGCATTATTGAATACTGATTTTAAGGAACATATTTGATATAGATATACTATATAAATTTAAAATAGTGATTCCAGTTTAAAAAAAGTATACTATAATAAATATTCTACAAATAGTTCAAGAAATCATTTCTTTCTTTCTTTTATTGTTAGAAAAATTCCTGGTTTTAATATTTCTTCATTCATTAACTACTGTGCATTATGAATTTTTTAATTATAAATTTTTTCTAGAAAATTTTTGTGAAACTTTGTTTTATTCATCAATATTTTAAATTTTTAAATATAAAAAATACTTTAATTTTTTTTTTATTAGTTAGACTATAATTGATAATAAGACAAACAATTTCAGCTAACTGCATAAAAATATTTATTTTGATAACATAATTGTAAAATTATAAACTAGCATTTTATGAATTCTGAGCATGTGGTCTTATGATTTTTAATTATATTTTAATATTATTTGTTTAAATGTTTCCATCAGGTTGGGATGTCTGTTGCTCCAGAAGCCCATGAATACTTGAGAGATAATTTCTGGGATTTTCTCATTATGTATCATCAGGTAAAAATCTATCTTTATTAATATTTATATTTTGAATGATTGCTTTTTAAAGTATTCTATATAATCTGCAGTTGTTTTTAAAATTCAGTTTTATTTATAAAACAAGATGCAAAGTTGTATTATATTCATTGAAGATAAGCAGATATTTTACATAACAAATATTTCATTTTATTAAAGTATACTCTTATATTGCATAAAAGCATTATAACACAAAGAAAAGTGAAAACATACAACAGTTATCTGCAAATATTCCACTGCATATATGGGAATTTGTTTATTTTGTATGGTTGGTTCCATTTCAAGGACTTTAAAATTCAGTGGTCTAGATTATTAATCCAGTTATTAAAATATACTTTCTTAATAGTTAAATTATTAATCTACAGTTATTAAAATATACTTTATTAACAGTCAAAATATTTTATTCTTTTCTTTATACACATGGATTTTGTTAATTCTAAAATATGTATGTTATAACATTTTATTAGATCTAAGTAATTTGGGTGTTGTTTTATTCTTCTATGGACTGAATTTTCAACAAATCAATGAAAAAAGTCTTTATATTTTTAAAGGAGTAAAATTTACATAAATTATAGTATGTTTGCAATTTTTTAAATTTAGTTTCATTTTGCTGTCATCTCTATTTTTATGTTATTTATGCATAATGATTATTATTAGTGCATTTTTGTTATCTCAGAAAATAAGTAGGCTTATATATTAAATTACATTACCTGTTGGAATTCTAAATGAGATAAAAATTAACATTGTATCATTTTATACAAATTAATATAAGCAATACAAACATTATATGAAATAAGAATGAATTGGTATGTTTTTTAGCTTCAAAGCAAGTTTGTGAAAGACACATTGAGCAAACAAAATCTAGATTTGCCTGTTTATTTGACCTTATATCCTCCTGCTTTAGATTGGATTCTTCAATGTGTTGCATATAAAGCATCAGATACAGTTTTAACTCAAGTTCTGCATAAGTCCAAGAGCCAATGTAATAGGTAATATTTTTATTTATTTATCATATATAATAATTTATAATTTCATTGTGTGTAGCAAAAATTGTTTACTAAGCATGAATGACAGGAATATTTTGTGATAATGAATTTTAATTTATGACCATAAAAACATATTTAATGTTTTCAATATATTTTTTTAGTCTAAAATTTATTAAGTCATATGATTTTAGTCTTAAAAAAACCAAAGATACCATGAACATTTTTAATAAAAAGAATAATTTTGTATTTCTTATTATACATTAAGAAAACATGAATTTTAAATTTTATTATGAGTAATTTGTAAATTATATTAACTAAAATGATATAGAAATTATTTCATTTTCTTAAAGTTGTCATTAAATATCTTCGATTCTGTATTCCATTTGTTTTATTGATTTTCACATTTTAATATTGGCATCTTAAATTTATTCTTAGTTGTTTTATATTTGAAATCTAATGGTATATTTTGAAACGTGTAGAAAAATAATTTAAGTGGTCATAGTTACTGAATATTTCAGCTTACTTCATACATTTTTGTTGATAGCAGTTTTCAAGTCAGAGCTACAATTTATTATATAATTATTTAAAAAGTAAAATGTTCTAAGTACTGTCATTTTGTTAAAAAGCATTTTTCTTAATTTTTCAATTTGTAAAGTGGAAATAAATGTGGGTTTTTGAAGATAAAGGATTTTATTTTTCGAAAAAAATATATAAAGATTTTTGTGTATAAAGAATGTTATTTTTCTAATTTAAAAAACGAGATAATTATTGTTAAATGCTGTAAAAATGTCAATCTTTTCTTTGGTTTTACTTTACATGCATTTCTTATTCTTATCAAATAAGTTCTTGACTTTCCAAACTTTTTCTGTTTTTTATTATCAAATGATTTTAAAAATTCATTGCATTATATTTGTATTTTACAGTGCTCTACTTTTAAATTCAGTGATGGCTGCTTTCAAACCAGAGTTTATAGCAAAGCACGCTATGGAACTGGTTGAAATTATGAAAGAATGTGATGAATCTGGATTTCCAAAAGTATTATTTTTTCAGCATTTGTTTTTATTCAGTATAAACAATACCCTAACATTCATGAGTTTTTTCTTTATTTATAGCATCTTTTATTCCGTACCCTTGGTCTTTGCTTGGCTTCAGCTCAACCACCTGAAAATGAAAAATTATTGCTGTTGAATGATGTTTGGAAAATAGTCACTAAGTTAAAGAATCCTTCAGTGAGTATTTTATTTCAATCAAAAATAAATTTAAGTATTTGAATAAATAACTGTCGGAATAATAATTATCTGCAGGTATTAGGAATAAATTTTTATTTTAGCTTTTTTATTGTCAGGAAGAATGGATTTAGATTAATTAACTTTTCTTTAAGATATCTATTTTTAAAAGTAGATGTCTTTAGAGAGATTTTATAACTTTTAGTGAAAGATTTAAAATAATGCTTGAAATGCTGTGTGAAAATATTTTGAGTTGCAAAATTAATATCTTTCATAATGTACTTCCTAAAATTTATTTTATAAAATATAACATTAGATCATAATAAGCCTAAATGTGTGAATGTTAAAAATAGAATATTTCAATATTGTCAATCGTTCTTGACAAAAAAAAAAAAAAAAAAAAAAAAAAAAGTAAAATTATTGTTTATAAATATTTAAATATAAATTGAAGAAAATAAAATTGTAATAATTTGTAAAGGAATTTAGAACTTAAGACTATATTTTGCTTTAAAATTAATTCATTTAAATTACAAATTGAGATTTTGTTATTAGATTTGTCAGTGCTTTAGTCTTCAATTCAATTCCATTAATGGATATGACTCTCAGGTTGAGTATGGGTATTTGTAGTGGCTTGAAATTATTTTGAACTATATTTCGCTATTGAATTAACTTTCATGTGCAAAAAAATGATTATCGAGCAAAAAACGAACTTAATCAATGAAAAGTTGATGGGTGATGCATGGTAGAGATTAATATTTTTCCCCTTAAAAGTGCCATAATTTTTAAGAAATAGGAATTTTAAAAAATACATTTTTGATAAATATGCATAATCCTTGTTAATTTGATTTTCCATAATTTATCAAAATTTTTCAAAATAATTGAAATATTCATTATTGCCTGTCAGATTATTACAAATTCAACATATATCATAGTATGTTGAAGACCTAAATTTTCATACGTAAAGTGTTATAAAAACCATTCAAAAGAATCATTAATTTTTAATATGATTAATCCTTATCAGAATATTAATGTAGCTACTTAATACATATATAGTTAATGATATGATAGTCATATATTGTTAATGAAGCAATAAAATTAAAATGTTGCCTAGTAAATTTTTTATTTAAGGAAAACTAACAGTAATACAATTTCTTTTAAATTGTAGCAAAATAAAAAAATGAACTAAATGAATCGATTAATAAATTTTCCACAGTTAATTACTTAGCTATAAGTTAATTAAAATTAGTATTTAATAAATGAGAACTCAGTTTTTCTCAAAATAGTACATCAATTTCAAACAAATGAATCTGAAAATAATATACTTTTTTGTGTTACAGTTATAAATCTTAGCATGTTTAATTATTGAAGTTAATTTTTTTTTTAATTTTGCAGGATTATATGAGCTGTGCAGAAGTATGGGTTGAATATATTGTAAAACATTTTTCAGTGAGTATTGGCTGATTTAGATTTTAAAAGTTTGTCTCATTGTATAAAGGAAATTTTTTTTAAACTTATAGAATTCTACTTTAAACAAAGTAAAAATAAAAGTTATCCTGTTTATTTTATTTTAAATTTTCTCTAAATGAATAAAAAAGCTGTCTTTAATTATTTCTTATTTTTTAAATAACACATAAAGCCATTTAATGTCTTACACTTAAATAAATATATTCAATAATTTTTGCATATTTTTATTTATATTAACATATACAACAATATGAATAAACATCTTTAAAAATATTTACATTTTGCAATTAGTAACTATAATTTGTTTTATTAAATTAGAGCTGATCATAAAAACTCTGTAGTACACAATTTTTTTAATCACTTCAATTATAGTGAATAATGAATTATCTTATATACACTAATTTACACAAAATTATCATTTTGCAAAATCGATATTTTTTAAAATTTGAACAGAAAAAATATACCTTAAAAAACGTTCATTTTCTTTTTTCTACTGAAATTGCATTTTTATGGTATCAACAAGCCAGGTTTACAGAATTTTGAAGAAGTTTACTTCCAATAGGAAAAGTATACCTAATTTTTGGTGTAAAATTCGGATTTGAAAAAATAATCAATATATTTGCACTGTAAAATGAAATTTCATATAAAAATTTGGTAAAAAAATAAATTGAATGAAATCAGGAATCCTTGAAAATTCTCTTTAGCTATGATGTTATTAAATATTGAATTTAGGACTTCTTACTACTATTACTATATATTTCTAATCAGTGTTAAGAATTCAAAATTCTCTTAAATCAAAATTCTCTTTAGCTATGATGTTATTAAATATTGAATTTAGGACTTCTTACTACTATTACTATATATTTCTAATCAGTGTTAAAAAAAAAAAGTGTTTGCTGTAATGGATAAAAGCAATTCCAAAAAAGAGAAGAAAATATAATTTTTCAAAAAGATTATATGAGAATATAAAAAGAAAGAAGGAATGATGCAGTGATTATTTTCATATCTATTATTATTATTATATATATTATTTACGGTTATACATAGATGACAGATTTTAAAAGGGGAAAAGAATCAAATACCTCCATTATTGAAGTGATGAGAATTCTGGAACTATATGCAGCTTGACATATGCAACTTTACAATGAGATTATATCTAAATTGTAGTTTAAACTGATATGAATGCTGTAATCAAACTTTAGAAATCAGATTGAGAGAGTGAAATCAATCCCTTCAGCAAATATTTTATATTTACAGATATTGTCAATCAGTTGTTTCTTATATACAAAAAAAGAAAAAAAAATGTATAGAATCTTTGTTTTCAGTTAACAATAAATGCTTAATAAAAAGAAAACATGTTTGGATATCTGTTCATTAAATTTATTTAAAGCTTTTAGTATTCTTTAAAATTCTTTATTTTCTCTTGATTTCAGAACTGCTTTGATTACAAATGTCTAACAGTTTTTCAATTTGAAAAATTGTTACTGTAAAACAGATTATTTAGATTCATCATAGTTAAATAAATTTTATCTAAAAAGAATTTGGCCAAATAAAGAAATTAATTTAACTAATTAATCTGAGAAAAATTTATTCTCTTTCATCACCTCCTAATTTTTAAACATGGGAATAAGACTTGATGTTAAAATAACTATTATTAGCACCACTCCTAGATATTTTATGTTTTTCAAACTGCTTAGAAACTCTTCAAAATTTGTGATCCCTAATTCAAATAAGGTTTTCCTATGTTTTTTTACATAAGAGACTTTAACATTTTGCATAAAAGAGAGAGGACCAAAAAACTATTTTCAGAAATCATTGAAATAGATTTAAAGAAATTCATATTTAATGCACTAATTAAAACTTGAAAACTTAATTTATAAAATTTTTGTAAAAATATACACATTAATTTAAGAAATTTATTTTAAATTTTCTTATTTTTGTATATTTTTTTATAAATTTACAATTTTTTCAAACACTTTGATACATGTACTATACACAGCATACATTAATTGGCATTATTATCAGTAGAATTCTTGTATTTCAAAGGACTAAAAATTGTTTTGGTATTTGTTATATATATTTTTTGATGCTCAAAAATATACCAAATTTTGCCAAACCCAATTCACAAACATCATTTGCAGATGTATTGTTTTTTTTTTATCTGCTTGTTAAGAAATGGTAATAAATTAATATTAATAAATACATTAAATAATTATTCTTACAGTAAATAAAATATTTTAACATTAGATAAAAAAAAAATGCTACCAAATTACTGACTTTAATTCATTTATATGCAATTGGGATTACTTTCTTTTATAAAAAATTAAGTAAAATAAACATGATTATTTTTATTAAGGAAACACTACATGCATAGTTTAACTACTCTTACAATAGCAGAAAGCATTGTATAATAAGCTGTGCTTATGCCTCATTTATGATTTAATTTTTTTTTTTTTTTATCTCAGAAAAGAGAAGTAAATACTTTCTTGGGAGATGTAATTCGCCACATGTTACCTGATCGTGCGTTTGAGCAACATTACCAACAATTGACTAAAATAGTAGATCGAATTTTACTTCACATGCATGACTTCAGTGTTATCTTTTCTATGGATAAGTTTCTGCCATTTCTTGATATGCTTCAAAAAGAATCTGTTAAAGTGGATGTCTGTAAAATTATAATGGAAGCTTTCATGAGGTGTCATTTTCTTTTCATACTTTTATTATTGTATTTATAATGAGTTAGTTTAGTACAAACTGTATTTTTACTTTTTAATTTCTAAATATTAATTTTCATGTCATGACAAGTAATCTAACTTTGTTTTTTTGTTTTGAAAAAGGTATCTTAAAATCATTTATATTGTGAGAAAATATAATTTTGAATAAAATTTAACTGTAATGCTTACACTTATTCATTAATTTATGTTTTAAATTAAGTTTACATTATTTATTAAACATTTTTGTGTAAAATTGTGTTTTTATTTGGTTGTAATATATATTATTTGTTAATCAACTTACTTTTTGCTTGTATTTATAAATGTTATCACATTTCTTTTTTAACAAAAATTTATCATTAATTATTTTTTCATTTTTTGATAGTGAAATTTGTAAGTAGTTTTGAGTTGTAATCAAATTTGTTATGTTTTTCTACTACCTAAAAAATAAAATGAAGAGAATAATAATTATTTATGTAAAAAAAAAATATCACTAATTTTAAAAATCTGAAAAATGCTATGATAGATTTTTTAAATAATTTCATGTCAAATCCCATTTGCTCATTTATTCTATTATTCTCTTACTTAAATGTTTATTCATAAAAGAAATTCTTCAAAATGAAATTTGCTTTTAATATTCTGAATTGTTATGCTTAACATTATTTTTCTTGATTTTTTAAATGTTTCTTTTATTAACTAATTAAATATAAACTTGCTTCATTTATTAAAATTTATCTGAAGTTTTAACAAAAATATAATTTTTTAAATCTATATGACCAGTTTCTATCACAATTTTTTAGAGTCTATCAATTTATAATTTGTGGAATGATCTTTCTTTTTTTCTTAGTATGAATTATATGCAATAAAATGCAAAACAAATTGCTACTGACATATACATTTTTAAAAAGTTAAGACAAGTTGAAACTACCATTTTAGTGAAAAAAATAATTAAAATTCTTTTTTAAAAAATCATTTCAAGTTATCAACATATGATTTTTGTTTAGTTTTATATTGTATAAACTTATACAAACAAATTCTAGGTAAGATAAATGTTATTTTAATAGCATGCAAATGAGAATATTGATTTACAAATGTCTTAATTAAATTTTGATAAATTATTACACAAATTATGGAATTGATTAAGTGTATATTTTATTTTTGTAATGTGAATTTTTATGTTAGAAAATAAAGATTGTATAAAAGCAAGTAGTATCTCTTTTCTAATATTATGTAAAAACTTTATTTTAGTGCTATGTTACTTTTCTAATTCAAGACAATTCTACAAGAGTAATAAATACTGTGGAAATTTACCCTTTTTAAAGTATTTTTTATACTTAAATATGTGTGCAGAAAAAGCAAACTTGGCCAATGAAAATGAACATTTAGTTAAAAATTAATATAGCTAAATATTTGCTTGAAATTTTCTTAATTTTAAGTTGTATTTTAATTTTCTTAATGTAATTGTTATGAATAATATGTTCATCATTCTACAGTCACTTTTTTACACTTAAATATTAAATCAACCAGGGTCTATGGCATAAATAAGATTCTAATATACAACAGATATTCCCACTCAAATTGGATGTCAAATTTGCATATTGTTTCATTAAAGTGAAGTCTATTCCTTCAGCAGGACAATAGTCATTGTCAATATTAGTTACTGCATACAAATATTTTTAAAAATATTAATTCTTTTAAAAAATATATTTTGTTGTAGGTATCAACAAGAAACAACATGTGATCCTGTTATAATAAATGCAGCTATGTATGTTTGTAAAACAATTCATGACTCTGTAAAGTAAGTCTTTTTTGTAAAATTGTTTATTTTTTACTTTTTTAAATTGTACTTTACTTTTAATTTAAGGATTAAACTGTTTTTTGGCTCGCAAAGTAATTGTAATGTATGCGTACAAATATATATGATACAGATATGAATCATATATATTTGTACAATAAATTGTACAATAAAATTGGTTTTAGTCTCGTATGATAATAATTTTTTTATATAAAAACATCTATTATCAAATATAATTATTTAATATTTTAAAATGATCTGTTATTCAAATTTATTAAAGTTTTAATATCAAGTCATTTACCATAATATTTTCTATACTAGTTCCAGAGATTAAAAGAAGAATTAAGTTATATTTCAAATTAATTATTTATAAAATTTTTAGACTACAATATATGATAATGTTTGATAGGAACATTAATTTAAATAAACTTTTATGCTTACTAATAAATTCTCACATTTTCTTTCATTTTACTTTGGTAACAAAATATTTCAAATTAATTATTTCATTAATTTAATTAAATTATTTCAGCGCGTTAACATTAGAAGATGAAAGAAGACAGATTGGTCTACTTATTTGTGCATTCATAAGAAAAATTAGCTTTGGTCGTGATTTTGAACAACAATTGGGTTTTTATGTTGAAGCTAGAGCAACCTTCAGCAATATAGATATGGCTCTTATGCAATTAGTTCAGGTATTTATAAAAAAAATTAATTGTTCAAAATGTCTTTAATTGGTGTTCTCTTTGCTTTTAAATATGACAAGAATTTGTATTTAATAACATGCTACTTATTTTATGCATAATTTTTTGTGACTTAATATTATTATAAATTGTATTTACTTCCTTAAATCATTTCATTTTTATCAAGTATATGCTATTTTAATTTAATTTTTCACATCTTGAAATTTATTTCAATTATTATATTCAGTAAAATTAGATATCTTTTTTTGAAGTATCTATTGTGAATTTGATATAATATATAAGAATCTCATTACTACATTATATTATATAAT
>JAPDSC010073428.1:60955-73729 GCA_026290005.1 Latrodectus geometricus | reverse complement strand
TTTGATATAATATATAAGAATCTCATTACTACATTATATTATATAATTTTGATAATTATAAGTAAAGTTATCAAAATTGTTCTTATTCAGAATTAAAGAATTAAATTATTCTTATTCAAACGTAAAGATTGTTACTAATTTCAAATTTTTTTTATTTGCATTTCATTTATTGTCACCAAAATGTTAGTTCAGAGGCATTTACATTGGCATTGTACCATTATATGTGATTGTACCATTATATATTAAAAAAATATGCCTGACTAATTTACATTATGTATTATGCATGTTTAAATACTAATAATGGATACAATAAATTTTTAAAATTCCTCATTTGTGTCTTGATACAAAGTATCACAAGCATATTATATAGCTTAACAATTCTAACATGTATCTAATTATCTTTTACGAAATTAATGAAAAGTGAACTTTTTTTTGATCCACTAGTTAGAAATATGAATATTTTCCAAAACTTACAAATATTTTTTGTTAAAAAAAATAAAGCATTATTCACATTTTGATCGAATAAACATTCTAATGTGCAGTACTAAAAATGAGATATATCTTTATAAGTGTTGTATCTGGAAAACTATAATTTTTTTATATTTATTTTCACATTTATGCTAAAAATTTTAAAATGAAAATCTTGTGTTGAAAATCTAATGAATAATCCAAGCTAGGAATCAAATCCAATGACTATCCATGAATAAAAATAAAAGAAATATAAATTCTTTTAATTTTATTCTTTATATTTTTTTCCTATAAACTAACTCATTTAAAAAACTAGAATTAAGTTAAATACAATGGCTCGACACTTTTTTTTTTTAATTTTTAGATTTGATTTCTACCTTGAATATATATATGAATATTTTAAGGTGATCAGTATCAATTTTAGATTGACTGTTCAATCAAATCTCTTTTTTGTCCAAAATATAAATGTAGAACAAAATTAAGCGCAACAATGCATTTTTTGCTTAATTATTTTATATCTATTATTTCTTTGTTATATTTTATTTAAAAACTATGAATGTTGGTACTTTAATTCCAACATTCAAGCTTTATGTCGATATTTTAATTACTTCATTAAAATTAAAAAATATTGAAGGGAAATTAAAAGTATGTTGTATAACAAAAACAGTTTGATACATTATAGAATGTTACTAGGAGAAATACTTATAATTAAAGTTATATATTTTCCTTTAGCTTCTATATAAAAAACCCTTTTTAAAAATTATCATTTATCACATATTCAGTGTAATATAGTTATATATAAGCATCAGTGTGTCATAAATTTTCAAAAACATCTTGCATTATTTTTATATTTTTGTGATCTTAATCGTTATCTAAGTTGCATGTTCAATTTTTAAGTGTGTGAATTTGCTTGCGATGAGAACAAGACAAATTGTAAAAGGTCATCACACAAGGAAAACATCTGCTTTTGTGAAAGTAAGTTGTTCTCGGCAAGTATTTTTTATGAAAAATTTATAATGGGAAATCATGTCAATCATACAATAAAATCCTCTGTAAAACTTAATTTCAATTCTTAATTGGACAGTTTAAAATATAATATGTATTTCATAAACAAATTATATTTGTCATAAATTATTATTGAAGTTAATTATTCAAAATTTATCATAATCATATAGAAAAGCATATATTTTTAAGGCTTGGTTAATTTTTGAAGTTTCTGATTAGTTAGATTTTTCTCTTTAATAAAGTCATTTTGTATTTTCATTTAGGCTTGCATAGCTTATTGTTTTATAACTATTCCTTCTTTGATGGATGTTCTTAGTCGTCTTGATCTTTATCTGTTGTCTGCACAGGTAGCTCTTTTAAATCAAAGTCTCTCTCAAGGTAAGTTAAGAAATTAAATTGTCGCATGATAAAATTATTTCTAAAAAAATATAAGTGGAAATCTTGTTTATATTAAGCCTTTGGGAGTTCCCATTTTGACCCCAAACAAAATTTAAATGTTGATATTGTTTTTTAGAATTGTTATCTCTAAATATGTTTTATTAATATTTTTGTATTTATCTTTAAATATAATATTGAGAAATTTTTTTTTCTTTCAATTAATTTAATTAATTTTGGAACTTATCATACATGTAGACAAGTATTTATAATTGTAAGAAAAAATAATTTTGATTGCAGAAAATGTTTATTTTTTTCTTTTAAACAATCATTTTTAAACAGTCATAGCCATTTTTATGCATAATTTACTGCCATGTGGGGAAGAAATAGAGAATTTTGAAAATAGAAGCATCCATTTTAGATGCTTCAGCTGATAATAAATGTCTTTCAGAAAATGGCCGCAATTCGGATCAGAAAGTTGGATTGTTTTTATATTTTAAAAATGAATCAAGCCTACTTCCATTTTATTTTCATTATTAAATTAATCTTTATTTCGCTTATTTTATTTAATAATTTTATAAAATTTTTCATTTTTTTAAAAAAATCAATCTATGATATTAAAACTTTTTTCAAATAATTTCAAAGGAAAATGTGTCTTTGATTGCATTTTACAATACAGCATAAATGTTTCAATGGAATTCATTTATTCATCACTGTAAATAAATGGAGTAATTTTGTAATGTATTTTTTGTGCGAATAATAAATGTTGCTGCTTTATTTAAAAGGCTTCAAAGAAACAAAAAGATTCAATTTATCCTATTGGGAGTATGTTAAGTATTAACTGTATGATTAGAATTATGTCCTTAAATTCAACAGCTCATGAATTTGATTTCATCTTAAACATAAATGTTTGATTCATGGGTTGAGTCATTTAATTCTCAAATTATTTATAGAGTAGTAAATGAATATATAAACTTAGACTTTATATTTTTTATTAAATAGTTTTGAATTTACTAAATTAAATCTGTGGACTTTAAAATTTGTGCCTCTTTTAAATTAATAAAACTGACAAAAATTATGCAATATAATGAAATTAAATGTATAAACCAATTAAAAACATTTTTTAATATAAATAATAATTTGTTTGGGTATTTATTAAAACCAAGTATGAAAAATACTACAGCTTTTAGTGATTTTGTAATTGTAAAAATATTTTGTGAACAAAAATTTTGTCTTTCAAAAGAAAGAACCTAAAAAATTCACAAGTACCTCTCCTAAAAATGTGCATGACGAAAAAAAAATTATTTTTTTTGTCATACAGTTGTAATGATAGAACTTGAGACATACCACTTTATCAGTGTTGATGCTACACAAATTTATTTTAGTTGAAATAGTATTTACTTCACATTCTAAAATACATAATATTTTCAGTGAAAAAAAAATTGCACATGAAAATGTTATACATCAATTCAAAGTTTACTTCAATCCTTGTATATTAATTTGAATAGGAGTCTTCGATTTGGTTGTCAATTTTGTTTTTTAAAGAAACCTGTTTTATTGTAATGAAACAAATAAATTTTTCATATTAATATGTATTATGTGTGAAGATATTTTTTAAATAGATTTTAAACTTAAGTTTATTTAGTAAATTTTTAGTAATTTTGCTGTTTGAATTTTGTGTTCATTACTTAAAGTATATGATATGAAAATTGTTTTTCATTTAATATAGTAAAATTATAATGATTTCTTAATTTAAGTTAAGATTTTTATTTGTTATACAAACATTCCAATTTATAATTCATGTCAATTTCATTACATTAAAATATAAATTTAAATTAATATAATTGGGAAATAATTGAAGAAATATGAATTATTCAAAACTTTTCCAGTTAAGATATATTGTATAAGTCTTTTTTTATTTTTTTCAAAAAATTCTAGTGAAAAAATTTCATCACAATTATTGTATTATTGTTCAACATTGTTATATTTTTGATATATACATATTGATAGAAATGATTCATTAAATATAATTCAATATTACAATCAACTTTTTATCCTAATCAACCATTTTTTTATCATTACATGTTAAAAAGTTTTTCACAAAATTATTTAATTAAATTTTATTAATTCATTTCCTTTTATAGCTGATGCATTTTTGAAATCTGCAATTAGTTTGATACCAGATATGCCTGCAGTTATTGAAATTGATAAAAAACATAAGTCTACCGAATTCTTTCTTGTGTCTTATACTGCTAACTTATTATCAACCCTTTTGATTGTGCCTGTAAGTTTTATATCTATTTTTATTTAATTTAAAATTATATATTTGACATGAATCAAATTTTTGTCCATTACAAATAGGAAATTAAATTTTGTTCCATAGCACAACCATAAGATAGAACAAATAAAAAATATTTGAAATTAAATAGACCTTATATACATTTTATAAAAATAAATCCATCTATTATTGTAATAAATTTATCAAATCTAGTAAGTTTATAATCTAAAAATGTATATAATTTATTACCTATAAGGGTACATATAATTAATCTAAGAATTTGAATTTCCTTTGAATTAAATTTTTCTGCTTGATGCTATGTCAATCCATTCATCTAAAAATTTTCAAATTGGATTGATGCATATTATGGTTTAATTATTTTGAATAATATTTCGATTATGTATTAAAGTTTGATTTATTTATTTGTACACTAATTCATTTATTATTTTGCATATATCACAATATCATCTTAATCATTTCCTAAAACTGGAACATTGGTTTTATTTAAATTCTTCACAATATTTATTTAGTTTTTGTTTTAATATTTACTTCTGTAACTGACAATTTGCTGCTAATACAATCTTGATATAATTTAATTTTCAGTTATACTTTATTATAAAAAATATTAATTATTTTTTAATTATATTTCATCTAGTAATTTCTGAAAATATTGTAATTAATTTTCAAGTGATTCAAAGTACTAATAATATTGTAATTGTGTACATATTAAATAATTAGATTACTAGTTATGATAATCATATTTTTAATTAAAGAAACCATGTTTATAATGTCTGTAAATAATAATGGTTATTAAAAATTCCAATAAAATGCTTGTTTCAGTACATTTTACTAGTAATAGTATATTTTATATTATAAATTACATTCTTTGTTAATTATAATATATAAAAATAAGCTTAAATGCATTAATATAATTATACTAGGTTATATAACTATATCTACAAAGAAGGCTACTATACTATTCACAAAAAATAAAAAAAATAAACTTAGTTATCTACAAAAAATTAAATTAGTTAAGAATTATTTTAACTACATTTACATTGCTAGTTTAATATATCAAATCATTATATTATATTGAAATATGTTAGCATTTTTAACTCTCTCTCTCTCACAAATAACTAACTTTAAAAAGAATGATTTTTCTCAAAATATTTAAAAATTGAAAAATTAACACAAATTAATAACTATTTTTTTAAGTTTTAATATTATAGAAACTATTACACAATTCGGATATTAAGTTAGATATGAAAAATATAAAGTGGACTTTTTTTTAATATAATAATTAAAAAGATTTTTTTCTCATCATATATTGGAAACATATTTTGTATTGTACTTTCAAATATTTTTGTGGTGTGAATCAGATAATATGTGATCAAGTTTGTTCAACTTGTTTTACATTGTTTCACTGTTAGTGGTTCTTTTGTATTGATGTGTTCTTATTTTAAATGATTGTATTTGCAATGCTAATTTTTAAATAACATTTTTAATATAAAGCGTATAAAAAGACATTATATAACAAAACCTAAGGAACTTATTTGCCATGCAAATATGGGTAAATCACCTTTACATCCTATTGTTGTGGATGAACTTCATTTCAATAATTACCATCTAGTATTTCTCAACGGACTTAGATTTATAATCACATTGGTTATTAAAAAAATTGAAATATTTTTTCTATCGTTATGTATGAGTTATATTATTATAATAGTTTTGAATATATAAAATTTTTAAAACTATTCATTTATTTATGCTAATTTTGTAACTTTTGTGCAGAAAAATATTTAACCATTAATTTCTTTTATAAACAGTGCTACTTTATTTTACTAAAAAAGATAAATTGTTCAAATACACACTGAAACGGTAAAATATTTTTATTTTCTTAAACTCTTAATCCTTTTTTCTACTTTACCATCTGTCTAACAAATGGTAAACTAAATTTAAAAGTCTTGAATGTAAAAGACTTATTTTAAAAAATTCATTTTAATATTTAATTTGTGAAATTGAACTCTATAAATTTCTTATAGTACATTACCAATACTTAAAAAACTGACTGTTTATACTTCTTTATTAATATATTATAATTTTTTAGATTTACTTTATTTCCATTAAAAGTTAAATAAAATTACACAGCTATACTATTTTACAATTTTTATTTATTTATTTATTTTTTTTGCTCTATAAACTAATAAAATTTATATTAATTTTATTATCTAAAAATTATGTCTCTAAATATTGTCTTTCATATTTCTGTGGCGCAGCTTGTCCTTTTTGGACCTTGTGCCACAAAACCCACCCAACCAACCAACCAACCAACTTTCATATTTCTGTATGTTATGTATATGATATGATCAAAAAAATTATTTCTACTTAATATTATTAATTTATCAGAAAAAACTTGAATCATTGTCAAAAATTTATTTTTTGTATCTAAAATTAAATATATAGTTTTTTCATGTTAAAATATATTAAATATTGTACTTTATTATTTAGTTTATTAATTTTAATAAATTTTTACACTTGTATTAAACGTAATCAGTATTCTTTTATTGCAACCTTATTAAATTTCTTTAATAGAAAATGAAAAAAGCAATTTCACATTACACAAGCTATGAAAAATTAATTTTCTCCCTTTCTATTTTAATAAAATTTAAGATTTCAAGCAGTGAAAACTAGAATGTATAAGATTTAAAAAAAAAATTTAATATATTGAAAGCAATTTTTTAATAAATTAACTGAAAATCATAAAATAATTTTTTTTTCAGGATCACCCTGAACAGGAACCATTGTACTTGATTCGTGGTTTATTAAATGTCATTCAAGATTACACATGGGAACCACATTCTGATTCAAAAGTTACTATTTATTTAAATGTTTTGAATTTACTTTCTGCCATGAGTCAAGAATCTTACATTTGGTACATTGAAGGAGGTAATTTTAAAAGTTTGATTGCATTATTTTTTGTATTTATGAATACGGAGATAAAAAAATGACATTGTGAAAGAATTAAAGTTAGAATAAGCTTTAAAGTGATATTTAATATGGATTAAGGATGAAATTTATGAAATATGTTTTTTATATTTTTTAAATACTTATAAATGTAATTTATCTTATTAAATATATAATCATTTTGTGTGTAGTAAATGCTCATTGCTTATAAATAAACAAATTATAAAGATGCATTTAAGACACATATATGTTAGATTAAAAAATGCTGAGTTACTAAAAAAGAAAGTATATTATGAAATAAAATAATTATATTAAGTATTGTTAGATGTAATACATTTGCTTTGTTACAAAGTGTAAAAAAGTTAATGTTGCAATATCTTGGATTTATAAATTTTTCAATATCTTTAAAATAGTGTCTTTTTAAGGCTATTTCGCTTATTTAAGTTATGTTTCTTCACAGTGGATTCCAATGATGCTTTATATGGGAGTGATCCAAAATTTCTTACTGAAATAAATAAAATTTGCTCAACACTTATAGATGAAATTTTAGCACATTTGAAACATCTTGGAGAACGTGGAGTAAGCTATTTTATTTATTTTATCTATTTTCATTAAATCGTGCACATGAAATTAAAATTAATGTTTACTGTTAAAATAAAAAGAGCAATTGCAAATTCGAAGCTAATAATAAAATTGATTTAAAACAACTTTTGTATTTGGCATTTAAATATTTTAAATTTACATGAAAGTTCGTTTAATTATTATTGGTACTTTTATGAAGAAATTTGGGTTGGCAGTCTTTAATTAAAATTGAAATATCATTCCTTTTTGGACTCAATGTAAGCTATATTTAGTTTTAGTGTACTTTTGAGTAATATTTCTCAGTTCCTTTATTTTATTTTAATTTCATATGCATCAGATTTGAATTTTTTTTGGTTTCTTTTATTTTTTAGTTTCTTAGTATAAGATTTGTACATATTTTATTTTGTTAATAGGACAACAAAATTGAATTGTTTGAAATAGTAAATTTTAAATTATTAATTAAATGTCCTCAATAAACTGCTATCTTTCATCAGTAAGAAAATTAAAGTCATTGTATCTTAATCAAACATACATAACAACATTTTTGAATTATTAATTCTTTGACAATTTAAAGTTTAGCTTGAACTCTTTTCTCTTAATGATAATGACAATAAATAATTTTTAGTAAAAACTATAATTTAATTACTATTTTTTTTCTTGTAAATTGATGCCTTCAAGCCCAATTATATCAGGAACTTCATTTATTAAAAATAGCAAGTTCACTTATTGAAAATAACAAGTTTAAAGAAATTATCAATTGCATCCTATTATTACTACTTATTTTTTAGCAACTTAAGAATCATTTTTTAAATAGCCCATTTTTTATTTCTTATGTTTTTTAAAAAATAATAAAGAACATGTTTATTATTATTAGTTTCTTAAATGAAGTTAATTAACTTTCTTACCCTTAACATTTAAAACTTCTTTTGGGCTACCTAATTTTATGTAATTTTTAAGGAAAGCTACTGTGCCTAGTCATCAAAACTGACAGTCTAAAAAGAAAAATTCTAAATTATATTAAATTTAGGCCATACTTTAACTATAGTGTGATATGCAAATTTTATAATTTTATTATAGTTGTACGTTGTAGATTAATGTTGTACCTCTTGGCAACTATAATCAAAATAGGAGAAATTTCAGGTTTAAAGAACTCAAATTGTTTTCTTCCTATTTTTTATACATGCAGTTTCAATACCCCCCCTGAAACAATTCTTGAAGCATCCAAGTATATTTCTGATTTTCTTTAAAAGAGAATTTTTACCTATGAAGATTAGCAATTATCCTTCTGAGAATGTGGTTGTTGTGTCTGACATAATCAAACAATCATACAAATAGGGAAGCAGTGGATGCAGAAGGTTATGTCTTAATAATACAAGTGATTGTAACTATCTCATTTTACTACTACATGGTTGGTATATTCTCACACATGAAACTGAGAAATAAGTCTCATAGTCACAAAAATATCAATCTTCTGTATAGTTCAAGGGAAAGTTCAGGATTCACTTTAAGCTGTATATCTCAGTTAAGATATTTCTTACATGCAAAAAAGTCATAGCACTACAAATCAACCAATCAAAGCAAATTTGGTCTTTAACTTAACAGTCAATGATAATATGAACTATTCAACTTTGATTACAGCAATATGCCTATTGCTTTGATTATTTTTAACTCCATACCAGATGTTTGTATTCACTTTTGTTGTAATGAATAATGGAGGTAGGTAGTTAAATAGTATGACATTAGGCTTTTCAATGAATCATACTGCGATACTGTGATAATCGTATTATCACTGTGGTAATCGTCTGCAAAACTGTGATAATCGTATTAGAATTTGAAGATACCATTACAAAAGACTGTAAACACTTTGTTTTATGCTTCATATTACTAATTCTGCACACAGTATAATGGTTTCAGTATAAACAATATTTTCTCTCTCTCTCTCTCTCTCTGTATTTCTTTGCCTTTCTTCTGAGATGATGTATGAATGTGGCCCACCTTATAAATGGTGGTGTGACATGGGTAATGTTACTCGCCTTCTTGACTTGGTTCACAGATGCCCCACCGGGTAACGCTAAATGAGTAGCAGTTTCTGGCCTTGTTGTGGTGAATGGTTAATTACTCAGTGCCTGCTATTAGAAAAAAAACATTTCTTTGATTCTTAAGAATAAATTTTGTTAAATTTAATAATTAGAATTATGTAATAAAAATTTATAATGTATTTTTATATATTACTTTTAAATGTTCTTTTTTTTTTACAGAATTTCAAAAAACAGTCTTACCTTGCTTTAGAGTTGCTTTGCCATGTTGTGGCTCATGGAGATTTATCCTGTCATTCACTCTTCACCTTATGCAATAATTTATGGCTATTAGCTCATCGTCATGGACATTGTGAAGCTAAACATGCTGTAAGAATAAATTTTTGTTCAATTTCATTAAATAGTTATTTAATTCCAGTGAGTTTCTATAAATTATATATACTTTTCTTTTAACACAGCAAGATGTTTTTTTTAATATATTTCTTTACTATATAAAAGCACAGCTTTTTATATAGTTAGAAGATATATTAACCTTTTTTGAGGTCTTTTGTAACAAAACCTAACTACATAAAAATGAGAAATTCATTAAATATAGTTATTTTTGTGGGAAAAATAAGTTCCAATCTAATCAAGACAATGTATTTAAAATAAAAAAATTCTTTATTGAACAAAATTTAAATAATTATGGACTAAGAAGTAAACAAAATGAATCACAAGTCAGGATATAACTGTATTAATAATTTTAAAAATGCTTCATTTTGCTTAAAATTTTAATCTTTTCCACATACTTCTGTTATTTTCCCATTTTTTAGTTTCTGAAATTATATAAATACTAAAAAATTTTAGATATATTTTTAATATTTCTAAAATTATCTTGCTTGAGATTATACATGCTTTTAAATTAATAGATATGGTTTTATTAAATTCATTTATTTTCTTCACTTTGTGAAACAAACATTCTTGTAAAAAAAAATAATAAATAAATAAAAACCTGCTTATAATACATTGGGAAAATCCTTGTTATAATAAATAAGTAGCCAAAAATTACTTTAAGTGGAAAAATGTTTTTCAAATGCTGAATTATAGAAGAATTAATTTAATCCTGAAATTTCTAGTATTTAGAAATTATATTGATGTAGTAGATTCCATTTATATGTAAAAGCATATCAAGAGAAATCATTAATCTTTACATTGTTATGTTATAAATTATGCCATAAATTTATTATAAATCACAAAATATGAAAACAGAATCTGAATAAATAAATTTCACTATTTATTTAATGTTCTCTTTGAGGTTCTCTTCATCATTTCTTTTTTTTTTCTGCAATAAGATTTTATTAATGTGATAAATTTATTTTGTAAATCAACAATTAATTATTTGCAAACTATATTTCTGAAACTTTCAGTATTGACATAAACAAAAGTTTATCAGTTTTAATCAGAAATCTAAAAATTCAGCTAATCTATATTTTTCATGATATATATTTGAATGTTTCACTTAAATAATATATGTTTTGGTTTAATATATACCTTAAATACAACACATTTTATCTTACCTTAAATTTGTTTCTGAATGTTTTATGGGATAAAATTATAAGGACATTTTTGCTACTTAAAACTTTAAAAATATTGAATATTAAAGTGGAACATAATGTGTTTTAAATTACTTTAAAAAATAGTAAATAATATCAGTATATTTAAATGGATCTGTTACTACCATCTATTAATTTTATAATATTCAGATGCTTAAAAGATGGAGGAATTTTATGTGAACTGAAAAAGTTGATAAAAATGCAGAGTGGTTTAAAGAATTTATGCATTCAAACTAAATAGATTAATCGCTAATTATTAGTAATTGTATAATTTTACTATAACAAAATTTTAGAACTAGAAGTCATTTTATAAGTTTTATAAATTCTGTCTCTCTTTCACAGGAAAACTGTCTTGCATACATAAAATCACGAGCTTCTCACTTAGGCGGTTATTATCAAGACCTTGCATCTAAACTGCAACTTCCAACTCAAGTGTAGTTCCTGATTATGTGTTTATGTAAAGACTGTAATGCATTAAAATTAGCATGGTATTTTTCTATTTTGAAAATTGAATAATTTTGAATCATAATGAATTCATATAGCTGAAGTTTCTACGTAATCAATTTTCAAATTTGCTTATGTTGTTTTTGTTAAGCTCTTGCGTAAATAATTTTAGCGCTTAAGATATTTTCGAATTTTATTTTATTTAATATTTAAATTTCATATTTTATTAAAACTGCTGAAATTTCACACTCCATGTGTAGAAGTATATCTCATGATAGTTCATATCTAATTCATCAATCGAATTTTTATGAAATAGCTTAAAGCTTAGTGATTTTTAGAAAGATTTGAATGAAATGCATTTTATGTATACTAATGAAATTGAAAACAATTTTTCTGTTTTAATGTTTGAGACTTAATTAAAATGGCTAGCAAAGGAAAGTCTAAAACTTAATTTTTCATAGGTTTCCCCATTAAGAATTTCTACTTTAAAGTATTTAAAGAATTATGTCATAGTTGAATGGATTTATTTATATTTTATTTTTATTGCCAAATGGATTCATTTCTATCTTATCAATCTTTCTTTAAAAAGTATATAAAAGTATCTTAAATTTTTATATTACTTTAAGTTTTCTAATCTAATTTTACTTGTTCATAAATTTAGGCATTCCATGTGTGCATGACTTTTGTTTTTATATTGATTTCAATGAAATTAGTTTATTTTATCCATTTTTGTGTCAGTAAAATACAAAAGAGTTAATTTTAATCACGTTATAATCTAATTATAGTACCTTCTTAATTAATGATTCATAAAAAAATATATTTATAGTTATAAAAATTATTAAATACTATAATTGTAGTTTTAATTAAAGGTATTTGTTAAAGTTATCATAAGTAAATATTATTTAATCTAATCAAAACTGTATATGAAATGAATCCTTGACAAAAAATATTATACTATGCCAGAAGTATTATTGAACTTTTAATATGTAAATGTTTTCTTGTTCAATTAATATTATTTTGTATATAATTG